>JASGCC010001220.1:0-40918 GCA_030067915.1 Hydractinia echinata | reverse complement strand
TAGAACTCCTCAGAGACTAAGGTCTTAGCTGTTGGTCAAAAATTTAAAAAGAATAATCTTTAAATGCGTTTTTTGCCGTTTAACTTCGGAAACCACGAGAAACAAGGAATTTTAAGATCAAAGCACCCGTACTATACAATTTCTTCTGTTGTTGCAAGTTTTAGTACCATCTAATGTTTAAGCAGAATCGATTTGCAAATCGGCGTCTTGCCTTTAAGAGTTATTCTACCAAGAAATTGCACCCTGTTTGAGCCCAATTTTCTCGTAGAAATTCCGCATCAGTCCCCTGAAATCCGTCACGCCTAATCCACGCACGTGAACCTAGAGATAGGAAAATGCCGATGTTAGGACAGACCCCTTAGCACTTTACCATTCCACGTCAAATTATGGATCATCCCTGTTAAATCAACGATAGAAGAGTCCATAAAATCCGTTAGCACTTTACCACTTTACGTCAAATTATGGATCATCCCCGTTAAATCAACGATAGAAGAATTTCTGTCCCCACCCCAATCCCCGCCGTGTCCCCCCACCCCCCTGGGCCCCCACCCCAATCCCTGCCGTGTCCTCCCATTATAGTGATATGTGTCTATAATGGCCCTAGCGTACGTAGTAATACCATCAATGATAATAAAAACATAAATTCTCAAATAACAACACGCAAGCAGTTTTTGTTATATAATTAAAACATCTGTCAATCAAACGCTTATAACAATAGGATTTTACATACCAGAAAGTTGTTTACATAAGAAAAAGTCAAAACGAAAGTAGCCGTTGCTAAGGATATTTGGTATGTAAGGAATGCATTGTTCTCTATTGTTATTCTGGTTTGATTGACATTTAATTGACGTCATTCTTTATCTAAACAAATACCATATGAAATAACCTGTTGTCATAGCCATCACAAGAGCGATCTTCTCATCTCGTGTGTAGGAGTTTTCATCAGGAGTATCTTTGTGGTAGGGCCACAGTAATATGCTGATCGGTAATGTGTTATTAGGAATAGGCACAGTAATATGTTTATCGGGAATCTTTTTAGAGGTAACAACCCCTTCAGCTGTTTTTTCAATCACATTGACTTTTCGATTAATCCCAATGGTAAGATCCTCACCAGATATCAAAATCTTGTTATTGTAACCAACCACACCTGTCTTAATTCTGAGATTCATGTCACTGGGTATCATATAAATACCTTGTCCAACCGAATAATCAACCTTGCTTGAAGCGTAGTTTAACGTATCCTGATAACGTTTAATGTCCTCTCTGAATATCAACTCTACGGTTAACAATGTCTTCAAGGTTGTTCATAAAAACTCTTTGAGCCGTCAAAGCGCTTGAATCATTACCCAAGATAGAAGAACGGGCCGAGGCCTGCGAACTAAGAACAAGATAAGCATACGCCCCTAACACTGCTCGAAATATTTACAAGGCCTGTTTTTGTAAAGCCATTAGATTTTTCCACAATCCATCGTGTCATGGAGTCGTCTGTGAAAATAACTCAAGCCCGGAGTTGGATAGTTTTTACGTCTTTTTTGATATGAGCTGAAAAAGTATTGACCTCTGTATTTCATAGGATTAGAATCGACGTCATATTCACCACATATTTTAGAAATTCTTCGTTTTAAAATAAGGATTGTCATATTGATTAAAACTATCCTCAAAAGGTAGAGGTGTCTGCAAGCGTTTAATGATTCGTCTAATGTGATAATAGACATGAAAACGATATACCGATCTGATCATAGATCTACCTTCTTTCAGGTGTTCTGAACTGACTCCACAAGCACTTGAAGCACACCAGTGGCAAAATTTAGCTGGGTTTGCCATAATCTAAACGGTTGCTCATTCCAAATTTTCATACGTTGCTCGTTTTGATTCCGTTCATAATTGGTAAAATATTAGGAAAGACAGCGGGGAAAGAGCCATTTTCAGAGACAATAATTGTCTGTTTGTATAGATCCTTACCATCTAATATCTGAAGGTTCAGTCCTCCATTTGGCCTATAGGTCGCATTCGGGTTATATTTGAAAATGCTATCCATTCTTTGATTTAAATATAATTCCACTCTCTAATATAATAATGTATATCACAATAAATGACATAAATAGTGAAAAGACAATCTATTTGTATCGCCCCATAACCAACCCACATGGCACAAAAGAAGTTGCGATCATGGAGGCGTTTTCAGACAATGTCACATATGAAATCACAGCTCCACTAAAAGTGATAATTGGAAAAGACCGAATTGTTCATCAACTTGAAAAAAAAAGGAAAATACACCAGCAGGGAGTTGAACGCATCTTTAGCGGGTGAGGGTGATGTCACATCCACACCATTAATCAAAGACCCTAGAGTAATAAAAACAAATAAGCTAATCGACATAACAGAACTACATTTCAATCTGAATGAATTGGACAATACATTAAATCTTAAAAATGGTAGATATAGCAACAACCTGCTAACATATCATATATCTGAGTATGGTGATGTTACATATATTGAGCCAAAAAACCCACAATATAAGAAACTAAAGAATGGTTTCCTTCAATCACTTACTTTGAAAATCACCGATCAAAATGGAGATCTTGTAAAAGATAGTCTGGGAACAACAGTTGTCCTTCACATAAGAGAGACGGAAGAACCGGAAATTTAGGTTTGAATAAAAAAGGTCATAGGTCTGATGAAGTATACGCTAACTGAGATAAAAGTAAAATAAAATAAAAGTAATAACAAAACATGGAATACGGAAAAAGGTTAAATCCTGAACGTTCACTTAGAACCGCTCATGGTGTAAAAGGATCACACCAAAAAGTAATTGTGACACACAATCCAAGTGAGATTGATCAAAACCAGTTACTTTTGGTTAGGTTTCCTAATTTAGGTAGCGATGATGTTATTGTTCCGGGTACTTCAAAACTAAGTTTCGACGTTGAACTAGATTCAAAAGTAGACACGAAAAGAACATTGGTCTCTAACATTGGAAGAGCGATTGTTAAAAAGTTAGCAATCAAGTTTGAGGGTACCGAGATTTTGAGCATTGATGACTTTGATCTTTTCGGATGCTACAGAGATTTATGGCTAAACAAGTATGAAAAGAGAAACGCAATCAGACAAGGTATCATATCCAGTGATGGGTGTACGGAAAACTGTATGAAATTGAGAGTAAGCGCTTCGGATAAAGATGCATCTAATGTCTCAGACAAAGCAATTTCTGACGCATACAAAAACAAGTTCACCATACCGCTGGATTTTGAAATGTTGGATAGCACGATCCCATATTATCAAGCCGGATTAGGGAATAGGTTATGTTATGAGATAACATTCAATAATTATGACAGGGTTGTATTATCAACTCCGGCCAAACCTTCCGGTTCTGCCACGGCACCGGCACCGACACCGGATGCTAAATATAAAATTTCTAACATATCTCTAGAATATGAGATTGTGTCACAACCCACCCTAGCCAGATTCATTTCAAATGAATACGAAAACATGGCTTTACTATACGACAGGTTTTTGAGACATAGACAAATTAGAGTGGATAAGTCGGACACAACGTGGAATTGGTCATTCAATACACCTTGCAAATCTTTTGAAGGGTATATTGGTTTTGTTTGAAGACGAACAAGCCTACAAACGGGATACCGGTAAGTTCTATAATCCTAAAATTAAAAAGGTATCCGTCATAGTTGAGGGTAAGCCTAACCAACTTTTCGCCCAAGGGATGCAACCATTTGAACATTACAATGAAATTTGCAAGTATTTTGCCGAGGGTAAACCAAGGGATGGCAATGCCGGCGAAATCCAAAACATTTGCAATTACACGGTGTGAAAGTCTCCGATTACCTAACTACAAAATATGCTCTATGGTTGGATTTCAGAACCATAGATGAAAACTCCCTACATGGGACCGGTCGACGCATTGAAAATGCGAGTGAGGGGATCACACTGCAAGTTGAAAAGACAGCTGAAACCGCAGGATCCTTAAACGCCTATATATATCTAATCATGGACGCTCAATTAAATATTCAAAACGGTGAAATTATGGATGTACTATATTAAGATGGACTACATGAAAGATCCCCACACGGCATTATTCGTGGTCCTACGGGCTGCGGAAAATCCAAACGTGTTGTGAAATTATTAGAGAATGAATACTTTGATCACTTTGATTTCATAGTGATTATATGTCCAACATTAAGATGGAATAAGACATATATGTGTCGAAAATGGTTTTGGAACGACAGATATGTGATTCTAATTAAGCCCAGAGGTATGTTATATGAATGTATTCAAAAGATGACGGATTTCTGTGCCGGATACAAAACATTATTCTTGATCGACGATATCATCGCAGATGAGAAACTAGACAAAAAGAGACAGCCATTGCTAGAGTTGGCCATTAGCGGACGACATCGAAACCACACCATGTGGCTACTCACACAATCATACACCGCTATACCGAAGAATTTACGAAGGCAGGCCAAAATGTTATATGTGTGGTATCCAAAAGACAGACAAGATCTCGCAACTATTCATGAAGAGAATGATGTAATTGAATCACGATCAGAGATCCAGATGGTTAAGGAAAGGCTAAAAGATGGCAAATACACACATTTAGTCATGAGAATGGAACATCCAAGAACTTACGTGATTTGCTAGATTGGAAGTTTTTTTTGTTACAAGACTCTTGTAACAAAAAAGTAACAGATTTATAGGCATCCTATAGACTCTCCTATAAGACTACTATAGGCATCCTATAGACTCTCCTATAAGACTACTATAAGACTACTATAGGCATCCTATAGACTCTCCTATAAGACTACTATAGGACTACTATAGGACCGCAACAAAATGATAGAATATATAAATTTCATAATATTAGTAATAGTACTAGTAGTAGTACTTAGTTTTTGCTTTTTTTGTGTTAAAAAATACCTATCGCTATTGAAAATGGCTGAAACTGCAATTGACAACTTAATTTTTATTCAGGGTCCTCCATCCGATGATGGCAAAAGGCAAAAATTGCTCGAGTGTGTGTTAACCGGAAATAGCAAGATATACCTGGGTAAAATGTATACGGACGAGCAAATTCAAAAGCTAAAAGATGATGAGGTGAAGAAACTATTTAGTATATATGAAGCCAAACTATCGGGTCAAATGGTAAAGTCATTGGGGCAATCAATCATTCACATGTATTCAATGGGAGCCTGTGTGGTATTAGGAATAAAAAGTCAAAATGAATTGAGGAATGACCTGGAGAATGACCCATTCCTAAACTCTGCCCTTCAAAGGTTCACGTGCGATTTGTATTATAGATTCGGATCATTCTTATCACCAATCAGTGTAGGTCTAATTACAGGTAGGCATTATATCGCTGGAAGAAATTTAAACGCAAATAATAATATAGATACAACAGATAATAAAGATGTCAGAGGAACAGAATCCTATTCAGGTGACAACGAAGAACCCTAAAAAGGTTGAATCTGGTAAGAGGTTGGCAGAATACAACCGTAAACAGAGGGAGGAATATAAAAAATGGCTCATGGCACAGAATCAGAATCAGGCGCAAACACAGCCGACGCCTCAAGCACAAACACAGCCGACGCCTCAAGCACAAACACAGCCCGAAGATTCAAATGATATTGTAATAGATGTGGATTCTACCATCAAACCAGATGTAGGGCCCATGAACTACACCATAATGGGTGGAGGGGTGATAGTACTAGTCTTAATTGGTGCTTATTTCGTGTATAAAAATAAGGACAAAAATATTAAGGTGAAGGGTACCCCACCACCCTCCGGTCCTAAAAAAACCGTGAGAATAAGTAAACTTGAAATGGAATAAAGGGATAATATCGCGATATTATAATCTCGCAGTATAGAAATAACATGGACAAGAAAAGTATAATCAACGATATTTATAAAGCATCAGTCGTCTGCGTTTTCGCCGTAGGCTATTCAATGCTGGGAAAAAGGTGTTAAAAATGTCACCACCCTCAATTCAAAAGTTTGACTTGGAAGATACTGGAAAGCTGGTCGCCATCGTTGCCGCTAGTGAAATGTCAAGGGAATACTTAATTAAGCAAAAGATTATACCTGAAACTATAAATATATAAACATGGCTTCAATTGCAATGATGTTGGGAGGTGCCTTTGCAAACGCTTTGGCTTTTACCGGATCAAGCTATCTCTTTTCAAGTTTATCCAAAGACAGAATAGATAAGGAAAGAAAGCGTCATGATCTGGCCATAGAACAGTTACAAAAAGCCCAGGTTTTGTGGCAACGTAAAAGACAAGAGAGAGTAGACTTTATCAATAAGCAGCTCAGACTTGAAAAGAAGGCCGAAGGAAAATTCATAGAGCTAAATGATGCAATGCGCGAATATAAAAAAGTGTTTGGAGAGAGATCAACTCTTACAGATCTACCGAGGGAACCTGTATTGAGCGACTTTTATACACCGAGTAAGGATCAACATGAAAGGGAATTGGCCTTTATCGCGCTAAGTATGATCGGTGTCGGTGGTGCCGTGTGGTATTTTGAAAGATAGTACTCCTAGTACTCCTAGTACTCTATGTTACATGTATCATGTAACATATAATCTATACAAGGATCTAACGCTTTGTCACGAGATAGGTGTATATCAGACCTCCGATTCCAACTATCAAAGCCCACAAGTTTTGACTCAACCAACCAACGGCTTCTTTCGCCCGATTGAGTATCCACGATACGATGGATCCTATTATACCAGGTAGGGCCGCGGCTGCCATCCCAGCCAACCTCCCCAATAGGGATCCTAATGCATTCAATTTATTTTTTATCCATTCCCTTGCACCACCTTCGGTTGTACCACCCTTTTCATGATTTTGTGCGTTATCGGTGGATGACCCCCCACCCCCAGGTGTCAAAGTTTCTACGAGAAGGCCGATAACCATACCAAATGCCGTTAGTACGCTGACAACTGTGACACCCTGCTCACGGAATAGTGTTCGTATCTTCTCACCCAATGTTGTTTCTTTGTCAAGTATTTTAGCAATAGTCTCCTTGATGCTTTTTATTTGAGTGTTAAGTTTACCTTTGAGATTATCGATCTTCTCATGGTGAAATTTCAACTTATCGTTTAGTTTTTCCAACCTTTTTTTCACTATCTCTCTCTGTTCATCCGTGTATGTTGCAGATCTGTCAGGATCTTCCATCTCTTTCAACTTCTTTTCTTCATAATCGATTTTGTGTTCGGTAGAAACCATTTTAGCGGTCGCAAGCTGAAGACCTCCTCGCACTTTTTGTACGGATTTATCCAATCCGAGCATTTCACTCACAGGATATTTAAACAAATCATCGGTCTGGGTTGTTTCATGGTCTACGGATTGTTGTTTCAACAATGAAATTATATCTTCCGTACTGTTTATCACATCCCCAGATATAGTTTCTAGTTCTTCAACGGTTGCTGTTTCTATTTTAGATGTTGAGGGAAACCCTTCTTGTATCTTTCTCACTCTTTGTTTCACAGTCACCTCTTCAAATCCTAAATCATATAGCCTGTTCTTACCTAAAGTCCTAATTATAGTTTTAATAGCCCTTAGTCTTCCTTTGTTTTTTGTCAAAGGATCCTTTACACCTCTATAGTATAATTCACCATCCTTAATTTCAAAATTGTCTGTATGTATCACACCAGGGTTTTGATCTAATTTTTTGGATAATGCATCATAAAGTGATTTAACCCGTTCATGCAAAACCCTGGTACGTTGAGTGGAACCTCCTCCGAATGATGTTTCTTCTTCTCCCGGTGTGTGTATTTGTACCCGTGTACGGTCCCCGGTTGGTGTTAGTGGAAAAGTTTCATCGGTACCTTCATCTGTTCCACCATGGTCCCCAAATGGATCAATGTCAATGTCTGCCATGTTTTATTTTTATTTAGAGGATAGTTTTTTCTTAAGATAATAGAAATGGCCGAGCATTCTAGTCCGGGAGAAATGTTTAAAACGGATATATCCAATTCTCAACTTGAGGAGTTGCTAAAATTACGAGGCAAGTTCCATGAAAGGATATGCAAATACAGCAAATCTCTGACCATATTGGCGCTTCTGGAGGGGATATCTGAAACCGTGGCCGTTACCAGTTCAATAGCGACCGCAGCAACCATTATTAGAAATTCACTGGGACTCGGTGGAGTACCATGGGCACCCACCCATGGAAATTTTAGGATTTACATGCAACATTCGGGTATGTGCCTATTAAGCTCCGCTTCCTGTGCAGTTACCACGGAATATGTTAAGATATATCGGGAGAAACTTAACAAAGTCAGGGCCTCATATCATGTTATCCAAAATGCAATTGACGTGTTTGATAACACATTACCACGCAGCCGGTATATTAGTCGAGCGGATTTTGAAAGTTTGTGTGATACATATCACAGAACTCTTGAGGATCTGGATAAACTAGATAAACCATAGGTTATTTAGAGGATAGTTTTTCTTTGTAATAACTAATGGCCGAGCTTAAGATTTATCCAAAGCTACCCACAGCTCCCGAGTATTCGAGTGAGCAAGACAAGTTTAACACAAATACCGTGAACTCTCAACTTGAGGAGTTGATAAAATTAAAAAACAAATTCAACACAAAGTATGAGAAATACAACAAGGCATTACACCGATTAGTGCTTTTAAATGCCGGCGCGGGCACCCTAACCATTGCCTCCGGTATTGGTTCAATAGTAACGGGCGCTACCCTTATTGGAATCCCCGTTTCTGTCGGATTGGGTGGTGTGGCCCTATCTGGCTCTATTTCCACCGGCATTATCACGGCTTTGATTAAAAAATATCAAAATAAACTAAACAAAGTCATGAAATTATATGATGTTGTAACATCTGCCATTGCTGTGTTTGAAAACTCTTTCTCACGAGCATTGAATGATGATAATATTAGCCACATGGAATTTCAAACCCTGTGTGGTATATACTACGAAGCTCTGCAGAAGATGACCAAAACAGATAGAAAGATGGAGAGCGAAACACGCAATCAATTCGAAAAAAGTTTAATGGCGGAGGTTCAAAGCCTAAAAAAGACGTTAAATCAGTAACAAAGTTAGTAATGTGTGCCTGCATACCATTCACATATTTCATGTGCTATTTGAAAAATTAATATTTGAAAGTAAGGCGGTTTGTGACATTATGTGGCGCGATCGTCCCTTTTTCCCCCAAGACTGAGCCATAGCGGCCCTATCTGCCGACCGCCCCGCGCGATCCTCGGCACAATCATCTTTACCAGAAACAGGTAAAGATACTTTTTATGTATCGTCCCCCTTTTTCACCAACCTTGCACATAATCGGGAGGTAATTCTGTATCTTCAGGTATTAATATCAATTCCTCTTTTACAAAAGCCCGTCTGGGTCCGTCTTGAACATAGTACATTACACGGTTACCAGGTTGCGCTATTACCTCACGCAATCTATATGTGTTTTTCGACCATATTCTATCGGTTGCCCGTCTCCGCCCATCATCATGCTCTTCACCAGGTTGTAGTAGATATCTATACAAGCCATCTTTAGGTAATTCTACTTCAGGTGGATAATTCTCTAGTTTAGCAAGAGGCACCTCTTTCATTATAATAGCATCTTTTGGTTTCATACCAATCATCTGCGTCTTTGTATCGTTTAGCCTATCAATCAGTTTATACAGATGCTTAACCCATGTAGATGATACCTTTTCCGAATCATTCAGTTCTTGAGCATCTTGTATTTTGAATAGGTTTTCGGCAAGTATCTTGTTCAACGCCTCAACAAAAGCTGTGTGTGTATGCTTATATTTTGTAGTCGCTCTTTTAATTTCAACCTTATGCTTCTCCAACAATTTTGATACATCTGCCTTGAATTCTGAACCGTTATCACATTGGAAAGTTTTCGGATAAGTTAATGGTCCTGCCTTGTAGATGTCCTCAATCATAGCGGCAACCTCTTTGGCTTTCTTACTCCTCAAAGGTCGGGCTACTTTGTATCTGGAAGCAGCATCGATTCCCGACAAAATGTACTTATATTTATTACCATACAGTATGTCACCAGGCATGTACAATAAATCAAATTGATGTAAATCATTAGGGGTGGTAACTTCATAATGTGGTCTTTCAACATGTTTTGGAGCGGGTAAATGTACTTGCCAAAATGCTTGTTTTGATAGCCACTTCTTAATCTCCTTTGGCCTGAAGCCGAATCCTCTTAAATTCTGAACAGCCTTTTGTCCTTTCCATAAATTTTGAGGTTGATAGTAAGTCTCTTGAAGTTTAGAGTTTGACATTTTTTATTTATGCACACCTTTATTTATCTCCTTTTTGTTATGATGTGGTACGATAAAAGTGCTTAAAAGTATTTTTACTGATTATATATGAAGATGTCTGACATGAATACTGATCCACATTGTGATTCCACCGATGGTGGTGTACCCGACTACAAATTGATGATAATCAAAGAGTTGAGAGAGGTTGCCAAATCCCGTGGGATTAAGTATATTTGTGGAATGAATAAAGCTAAATTGATTGAGGTGATTGAGAGGAATGATATTGATCCATCCTACACCATCGACTTGGATACCAAACAAGCATGGTATGGATACTGTACTAACTGGAGGGTGAACAACAGGGAGGCATATCTAAGATGTCAAAAACGTTTATAACGATAAGCGATCTTCCAAAAAGTGATTGGACCTAGAAACGTATTTTGTTACTCGCGCTAGTAACAAATGTGATGCTCTCGCGACCTCAAAGGTCCTGATTTTTTTTCCCTGGGGGAGTACCCACCCACATTTACACCCCGGGAAACGATCCATGGTGGAGCGATGTCAGTATCATAAACCGCGTTTTACCACCACAACCCTCCGTGGTTGTTATGCGAACGAAGCCCCTCACGATCCTCCACCCCGGTTTACGATTATAAAAACATCTTAAAGATTCATAAAATCGTATATCACAACCAGACATGGCTACAGTTTCTTACTCAGACATATTTTACTCAGACATATTTTACATCCGACATAGTACGGTTCCCCAATTAAGAAAACTCGCTAGAGAACGCGGCCTACATGGCTACTCAAGGCTCAGAAAGGCTGAGCTGATCGAATTATTGAGACCCACTACCGTGTCAGCACCGGTACCCGTGCCGAGACCAAATGGATCAGCACCGATACTCATGGATCCAATCGATGATGAGCCGCATCAACCGGCCATCCCAGACTATGACATTGATACCTTGGATGAATCGGGAAAATGTATAATTTGTTATTCACAACGAAAGGACGCGACCATTGTTCATGGTAAAACAGGGCATTTTTGCTGCTGTTTATCGTGTGCGTATATATTGGAGGAGAGGGGGGATAAATGCCCCATATGTCGCGCATCAATAGATCTTGTCATTAGACAATATATTTGAGGGGTCGGATTGTTACTCGCTCGAGTAACAAATTTTATGAATCTTTTTTTAGTTTCACGATTATAAAAAACCATCTTAAAGGTCCATAGATCGTATATCACAACCCGATATGACTTCGAGAAATACAGTTTCCGAATTAAGGGATCTCGCTAGGGAACGCGGTCTACATGGATACTCAAGGCTCAGAAAGGCCGATCTGATCGAATTATTGACACCCACTACCGTGTCAGCACCGGTTAGACCGGTACCCGTGCCGAGGCCCACCAGACCGGTACCAGTGCCGAGACCATTTAATACACCCCAAGAAGACATGGATTTGTTTGAGGAGCAAGAAATGGGGAAGAATCGACCCCTGGTGAAAAGCAAGTTGATTGAATGGAGATACTGGTTGATGAAACATGTACCTAAGGCTATCAAGGATAAAACAACAAAAGCTTTCAAAACCATGAAGGATAAGATCATGGGTTTGTATAAAAAGGGCAGTGGAGAGGAAGAGGTGAAAGAGGAGGAAGAGGAGGAAGAGGTGAAAGAGGAAAATCCTTATACTCCTATTGAAGAAGCGTTTGTAGGTTCATACAAACGCTTCAAGATAAACTCGGATGGGAAGAAGAATGTCAAGGTCTTTCTCGAAAAGGTCGAGCATGTCGTCAAGAGGTTGATGAGTGACGTGCTCTGGCAAAAGAAGTCATTGAAGACTCAGGCAACCTTGTGGGTGAAGTGGGTAAGGGAGGACACTAGCTCGGCTGATGCCCCGTGTGTACATGTCGATAAAGCGTTCAATAGCTATATGGAGATACTGCACGCCCACGATGACATTTCTGATATTTTCGATCGGATGTGTAATAAGATAATCGAGCAGATTGAAAACCCTGCTCTACCCGCCAGCGGGTTCACAATCGAAAGGATCCTACATATGCATGTGGACTTTCATAAACTGAAATTAACCAGAGGTAGTTCTTACTTGCCGCTACCCAAGAATTTCAGTGGAAAGCGATCTGTGATTAACCCTCATAACGAGGATGATGATGATGAATGTTTCAGATGGGCTATTATCGCTGCTCTCAATCATGATAAGATCGATAATCACCCTGAACGAATCTCAATCCTTAAGAAGCATGATAAGTATAATTGGGATGGTCTAACTTTCCCAATGGCGCTAAACAAGATAGATCTCTTCGAGAGGAGGAACCCCGATGTCGCTGTGCATGTTTTGACAAAGGATGAGGGAGAAGGTATCTACATGTGTCGCAAGTCGAAGCATCTTGATCGTAAGGAGACGGTTGTTTTGTTTTTACTGTGTGAGGGGGATAAGAGACATTATATCGCTGTTAAGAACTTGAGCGGTGTCCTGAGCAAGGCCAACTCGAAGCATGAACATAAGGAGTATTACTGCTTGAATTGTCTCTCTGGTTTTCCAAGCGAACAGAAAAGGGATGAGCACTTTAAGTATTGCAAGAATAACGATGCTGCTAAGATTCAACTCCCTAAGGAGGGTAGCACCTTAACCTTCACTGATGGTAAGTTTCAGCTCAAAGCCCCATTCATCATGTATGCCGATTTCGAAGCTTTTACAAAAGAGTTGCCAGAAGAGGAGAGAAAATGCGGATCATCCACCGAGAAAGTTGGTAAACATGTTCCCACCGGATTCTGTTGTTATAGTAAATATGCTCATGGTGAAGTGCCGGACCCTCTGAATCTTTACCGCGGTGAGGACTGTGTTCCGCGCTTTGTAGATCATGTAGTTTCTGAGGCGAAAAGGTTATATAACATGTTTCCTCAGAAAGCAATGGATCCACTGACGGATGAGGAGCGTGACAGTTTCAAGAGAGCCAGGGTGTGCCACATTTGCATGGAAGAATTTGAGGACAAGGATGACATCAAGGTTAGGGATCACTGCCATTTCACCGGTAAGTTTCGCGGGGCTGCCCATCAAGAATGTAATATCCGATACAAAGTGCCTAATTATATTCCGGTTGTCTTCCACAATCTGAGTGGCTACGATGCGCATCTATTTATCAAAGAGCTTGCGAAGAAGTATGGAGAAGGTGGCATGAGCGTTATCGCTGAAAATAAAGAGAAATATATCTCTTTCTCTACGGATGTTAAGGTTGGTGAATACATTGACAAAAATGGTGAGACCAAAGACAAAAAGATACAGCTGAGATTCATAGACTCATTTAGATTTATGTCAAGCGGATTAAGTTCTTTGGTAAACAATCTATCTGATGATCAGTGTAAAAACCTTCGAAAATTCTTCAATGATGAGCAATTCAACATAATGAGAAGGAAGGGTGTATACCCATATGAGTATGTTGATTCATTCGATAGGTTTAATGAAACTAAGCTTCCGTTGAAAGATGACTTTTATAGCAAGTTGAACATGAATGGTATCAGCGATGCCGATTATGCGCATGCCCAAAAGGTGTGGAAGGACATGAAAGTTGAAAATATGGGCGTTTATCATGATATCTATCTCAAGACGGATGTTCTGCTTCTGAGTGATGTGTTTGAGACATTCAGAGAAACATGCTTGAGAAACTACGATCTAGACCCTGCTCACTTTTACACTGCTCCAGGATTAGCCTGGAGGGCGTGTTTGAAAAAGACCAAGGTTAGTCTAGATTTATTGTCGGATATGGAGATGGTCATGTTCATTGAGAGTGGTATTAGGGGTGGATTGTGTCAGGCTGTCCACCGATACGTCAAAGCCAACAATAAGTATATGGGGGACGAGTACAACACATCGGATATGAATAGCTATCTCCAGTACCTCGATGCAAATAATTTGTACGGCTGGGCTATGATTCAGAAGATGCCGACCGGAGGGTTTGAGTGGGTTGATGACGTTAGTAAATTGCCTAGACCCGTACCAGCACCGATACCCTCGAGACCTGCACCAACTCTTAGAAACGCACTTCTCCAAGGTCTTATTAATAGTGGAAAAGTTGTTCACGATCCGGTAACAAACACTTTCAATCGTTCGGTAAACTCTCCTAGGACGGGAAAGGGAATGGTTTCTGATTTTACACCCGAACTGATTTCACGATTAGCTGTGGAAAACGGTGAAAAGGGGTACATCCTTGAGGTTGATGTTAGCTATCCACGGGAGCTTCATGATTCTCATAACGACCTTCCTTTCATGCCCGAGAGGAAGATCATTAATGGCGTCGAGAAGCTGACACCATGTCTTTCAGACAAGAAGAAATATATCACTCATATCCGTGCGCTTGATCAAGCGTTGAAGCATGGTCTTGTTCTTGGGAAGGTTCATAGGGTCTTGAGATTTGATCAGAGTGCGTGGTTGAAGTCGTACATAGATTTTAACACTGATTTGCGTACCAAATCAACGAATGACTTCGAAAAGGACTTTTTCAAGCTTATGAACAATTCTGTCTTTGGTAAAACTATGGAGAATCAACGTAAACAAAAAGACATACGCTTGGCTACCAAGAAAGAACAATATGAGAAGCTGGTGATGAAGCCCAACTTCAAGGGTAGCGCGTGGTTCTCGGAAACACTGATGGGCATAGAGATGTCCAAGATCAAGATCAAAATGAATAAGCCAATCTACCTGGGACTGGCAATTCTCGACTTGTCCAAGATGGTTATGTATGAGTTCCACTATGATTACATGAGACCAAAATATGGTGTGGATGTAAAGCTTTGCTACATGGATACGGATTCATTCGTCTACCACATAAAAACCGACGACTTTTACAAAGATATCGCCGACGATGTAGCTTTGAGATTTGACACATCAGGGTACGATGAGAAAGATGGTAGACCTCTACCATTAGGTTTGAATAAAAAGATCATTGGGCTGATGAAGGACGAGTTAGGTGGCAAGGTAATGACGGAGTTTGTCGCCCTAAGAGCGAAGACCTACGCTTACAAACAGCTATGTGGTAGGGAGGATAAGAGGTGCAAGGGGGTCAAGAAGTGTGTGGTAAGGAAGACCATAGGTTTCGATGATTATAAGAGATGCCTGTTGGAGGGTGAAAATGTTTACAGAGAACAGATGACCTTTCGATCGATTAAGCATGATGTTCATACCATAAAAACAAACAAACTCGCGCTCAATGCGGATGATGATAAGCGCATAATTATGGAAGATGGTATTACTACGTACGCTAGGGGCCATTATAGACACCTATCACTATAATGGGAGGACACGGCAGGGATTGGGGGGTGGGGGCCCGGGGGGGTGGGGGGACACGGCGGGGATTGGGGTGGGGGGACACGGCAGAGATTGGGGTGGGGACAGAAATTCTTCTATCGTTGATTTAACGGGGATGATCCATAATTTGACGTAAAGTGGTAAAGTGCTAACGGATTTTATGGACTCTTCTATCGTTGATTTAACGGGGATGATCCATAATTTGACGTGGAATGGTAAAGTGCTAAGGGGTCTGTCCTAACATCGGCATTTTCCTATCTCTAACCTTGAGAAACATAAATGCTTGGGAACGCACTTAAAGTCGCTATTCAGCTATTTGTTTTGGTGTTGAGCGTCAAAATGTCATATTTCGCTTAGGTGAGACATTTCGCCTCTTTAATTTAGTCCAGTGACAATTCCGCTTACTTCCCTCTTCAAGTAAAGTAAATGTTAAGAAGAGTACCAATTTACAATTTCACATCCATTGAACGTACGTTTAGCGCAATGTTATAAAAATTAACATTACAAGGTCACACTAAACCTGGTTCAAATTTGAGTTATATGTCCACAGTTCGTCTGCTTTACGTGTTTACACAAACTTACGCCTTCATTGTCATTATATTGACTTGTTTTTTTTACATTAATATTTTAAGTTTAGACTGCCAAATAATTATCCTTCCCCTTTTCCTGATTGTGAATATTAACTCGGTCTTGTCATTTTGATTATAAGAACTGTCTATGTTGTCTTCATATTGGCAAATGCGAAGTCATGATGGATCCCTATGACGTAGTCAAAAAAAAATTACCACAAAGCTGTTTGTTTACACAAGAAAATTTTTCTCTCTGATTTAGTCACTTCAAAAATACAAAACATAAATCTTAGCGTAAATAAATAAATAAACAAAAGTAAATAATGTGTGTTCATTTTTTTGTTTTAAATTCGAAGTTGATTGCATTTAAAATAACACACGCTTCTGATGAGGAGTTTTAAATTGTATTTTTTTCGATTTTGGTAAGAATGACTTCACACACACAGCTATTAAGCCCCTTAATACCCTACTTCCTCTTACAGACACACCCTCATAAAGAAGCGACATCCTGGTAGAGTTTATATACAGCCCATATATATTTTTCGCAAATGTTCGTTAGTTTGTTTTCGTGCGAATCGACTCGTGATTCTGTGTAAACAAAACTGTCTATAATATGTAATACTTCGTTCATAAATAACAGTTCATATTATCTCCGACATGGTGACAACTTGCTAGTATAATCCATTATAAAAAACGGACATAGATCCAAATGAAATTGAGAAATTGTCCCTAAAGAATTGAAAACAAACGTTGGAGAATGGAAAAATTTTCAAGTTTACAATAAATACATTTTCATATCACGGTGTGTACTGTCCGTTAGAAAAGTTGTTTATAAATTCAACAAATATATAGGCGTTTAAAACCCCACCGTTTAGACAAATTAATTATCTCAAATACATTTTATGATATGCAAAAGTTTTTTTCAATAATTTTCATTTCTTATCTTATCCTGACCCGTTTCCGAATTAAAATTTTTTTTATTGTAATATACGTGGAAACCATGTGATGCTTTGATAATGGGGTGTGAAGTAGAAGATAAATCAATCAATAATACAATGCAGGATATGAATTATGGGTGTTATATTTAGCATAACATAAAGTCTCGATCATTGACTATGTAAATAAGATGAATTTTTAACTTTCTAACTCTTGAGAAGAACTCTAGAAAGAATATTTTGTGCGACATGGACGCTATAAAATGTTTCATCCTCTCCGCTATGATTATGTACGTGTTTGGTGGAACGGACTTTAAAAATGGCGGAATCAAGTCGTTTTCATTAAAACGTCAACATCATGAAAAACCAAGAGCGTTGATGAAAATCGCAAAGTTGAAGCATTTAGCCCAAACATTTTTGGATATTTTAGCACGAAAAGCTCGTATGAAATTACCGGTTGACGAGAAAGAGGTTACCATTATGCGTTCATTCCTGAGTAGTATCAACTCCTTGAAATTAGAAGGAGAAGACAACACTGGAAGTGTTTCTCTTGGCGATGGATTTTACCTTCGTAATATTCCTAGTGAAGACAAATTGAAACGAAGATTATACAAGACGAACAGGGAGAGTTTTGAATCACAAGATAGCAGCAGAAAATCTCGCTTCCGGATATCATCGTCAGTGCAGAAAAATAGGAAAAAGACGATTGCCAGCACACATTGCGAAGAGGGTGGTGTCACGTGTACAAATATCTGTTTGGGCGATAACTGCAAAGAAGTGTGCTATCAAGCGAAAGAACAAAATTGCTCAAATCTTTGATAACTTTTAAATAATTTTTCTGTTTTTTGTGTTTTAATGGTGGAAATAATTTCCAGCCCATAGTGCGAAAGTCTCCTTAAAACAGAATAAGTGCTTACAAAGTTCGAAAATAATCCAGCATTTTATTTTTATCAACCCAACTTTTCAAGCACTTTCGTAACTAGATCGCACAAGATTACAAACGCACGAGTTAGAATTTTAAAAGTATAACTAATTCTCACAAACAATACTTGACAATCTCTCTTAGATTTATGAATATAAGAAGTTATTACGTTCTGAGGAACTTGTTTTATCAAAATCCAACTGAAATTCTTAGATTTTGTATAAGCGATGAAATGTTTAAACTGCTGCTTCGTTGCCGGAAGCCGAGTTTATCCACTAATTGCTAATGAAAAACTGCGACAAAGAAGGTCAAATATTCATCGACCACTCTGCTAAGATCAAATCCGCAGTCTTCTTCTGCTGTTGCGGAGAAAAAGAGCTAGTCTGTCCTGAGCGTTTTAGCCTAACATTTGCTGCTTTGATCGCAAAATCTTATTCTTAGTGAATCTTATTACACTCAGTCGTTCTTGTTATATTTACAAAGTAAGATTTTATAGTTAATTCCCTAACGCAATTACATGTGCATTCTTTAGACAAAAAACAAACAACTTAAGCCTGTTTTCTTTTTTATATACTTAAACATTGCTATCTGATTGGGTCATTTTTTATCACTTGAAAAATAGTCTGATTAGATCGTTTGATTGGTCAGTTATTTAAAAGCATACTATTAATCTAAAAAAGCAGCAAAAAGAAGAAATTTGACAGGATATAGAGCTGGGTTTCGGATCTGGACAAGAATAATACATTAATTGGAATGGTTATACTCCAAATAATTCTTTTGTTCTTTAAATAACGTTTCGTTCCTGTCCGTAAAGCCGGATATCCGCCTACAAAATGACAGGCGTATCGTAACCGAAACCAGTTAATGTAATTGGGCAAGAATGATTTTTTAGCCTGATGTGTCGATACGTGAAAAAGTTGGACTTAATTCAACTTTTTTTTGTAGTACGCGTATAAAAAATTAAACAAATATAAGATTAATTAAGAATAATTATTTTTTGAGCCAATTATTGAAACCAAAATAATACGTTACGATACGTTGTATATCTAAGTGGAAATCCAACAAGAAACGTTGAAATGGTAAATGTAAGTTTGGATCAGAACAGATTGAAACAGAAAATTTCATCGACCAATCTCGTTTCAGAAACCACAAATCCTTTTATTTGCGAAATGTAATTTTTGCGATGACGTTTTTTTGAAATAGGAGAAATTAATTTTCGCGGACCTGAAGATGAAGTAAATATAGTAGAAACAAAATCGGTATTTTTTCGCAAATAGTTTTTTCCCTTAAATATTATATCGTCAGTAAAGCCACCTCCATACTCGATATTCATAGGTTAATCGACATTAAACCTTGCTTTTAAATAAATCTTTAAAATAAAAGAATTTCACCTTTTTTCTTGACCTACCTGGCTGGCTAGCAAGATGGCTAATGCCAAAATTTGAGTATTTATCTTAAAATCTATATTATAATACCTGTACATGTCTGTCACATAAAATGGTACTGCAAGTAGCGAAACGCACGCAATGCGGTATAAAAAGGACGGGTTAACCCGTGGATTTTTCCACGAACCACAGACTAGTAGTTCTAACAAGCGTATAAATTCTTGTACTTTAACCTGTTGGGTGGTCTGTCTATTACTGAGATTGTTTGAGAAAAGAAATCATTGACGGGGAACTTATTTATCTTTTCGTTTGATGGTCGAATTGTTTACTACGTTTTACATGAACTAAATGCAACTCTTCTCTATAATGGAAATTGAGGTTTAGTTTCAAGTACACCGGTCTACACAAAAAATCTGCGCTTAGGCGATGAAGCAAATCTATTTTTAACGTTAACGCTTATAGACATTCTTCTAGCTTATGGAGATTAAAATTGTTCGGGGGCGCCTGTGAGTATAATCTATTGGTCCTTAAGTCAAAGTGAGACACGTCTCTCAAGTGAGAACAATTGTCATTTTTAACGCACAAAATATTTTAATCCCCAGACAATACTTGAGGCGGAGGTTAAATTAGATAAAAACAACATGAATTTTATTTCTAAAGTATTTACAAATAAAAACTGATTCCAATATTTTTGTTCTAGATAAATTATACTTAAGTACATATATGACACATTCTCCTAAGGGCATATTTACACTTTTTATAGCTATATCTACACGTGTAAAAATTGCAGGAAAAAAATAAATACAAGTTTTTATTCGTTCGAGTATACAAAGCATCATATGTTGCAGTTATAAATGTGCAACCTTTACACATTCAAACACCAATAGACGAAAGAAAGAAACGCAGTTAGAACAATTGCTTTGTCGTAGCACATATGGTACACCTGCTTTTGTTTTACGTACCTTCCTCTCAAATATAACACCATTTTTTTTCCTGCTTATCTGAGGGCATTCATGGCAAAAAAGTGAAAATATCGTACCAGGACACGAAACTTGTATATAAAAGTGGGTTTGGCTAGCAAACGACGATTTATGCAATGCAAAGTTCACTAATCGCAAAAGATCTTAGGTGGTTGTTATAAAAAAAGTTCCGATATAGCATTCTATTTCAGAAAAATTCTCTAAACGACCTCTTACCAAGTGTATGCGAGGCAAGACGGGACATAGGGTTAGACGTGACAATTAAAACTTATTTGGCTTTTTCGTTATTCGGTAATTTACAATATTTTAAAAAAAGCATGCCATCGGCAAGACACGTCATTCGACGTCAAGAAAACATTCAAGTCAGTCGTGTAAGGAACTTTGTGGAAAAGGTGGGATTGTGCAATAAATTTTTGTCATGTTGCGTTTTATTCAATTCATGGAGTTGTTGATTTGTTTTTAGCTAAGGTATGTCTTGAACCTCCCAATGTATTTCTGAATCAACCGTGCTGGTGGTGTCTGGAAATTTGACTGGACGATATTGCAAGATGGAACAAATGGGGAGTTTTCAGGACTTCCATTCTGGGATATGTTTTTGTTTCTATATCATTCAAATTTGTTGCAATATATTTCCGATCGTAATTTAAAATGGTTAGAAATTACGTAAGAAAAACACGGAGCGGCCTATGACCTGAAGATGCGATGCTAAATGTTGTCAAAAATTAGGAGATGAGTACACGGAAAACTGCTAAATCATTTAAGGATACGTCAAACCCTTTTTACCCATGTGGAGAATAATGCATATATTTCCTAAACTATAAAATTTAACTTTATAAAAGTATATATATTCTGAAAGCCTATTAAATTTCCTATCTGGCCATGCTATTCTTATTATTCGTCGAAAAAATGGAAAGGCGTCAAAAATTATCGAACACGTTTTCAAAGTCTCTGATAGTTTAGGGTAGAAGGTACAAGCATATTACTTTTATATTGTAAAAGTTATATCATTAAACTCAGCTCCCCATGGGCATGAAAAAGGTGCCTGCGTTTTTTTTCTGAAAACATATTTTTAGTTTTATTACGAAAAATTGATTTTGGTACTCCTTCGTTGATAAAAATAAACTTTATCACATGGTAACCTCTAAATGGTACATTTTTTTCAAAAAAATAAACACCTTTGGAGAGCTGAATATCTTGATAATAATTATGTGCTAATTTTGTCTCGATATATTGAAGTCCCTGTACCTTCTACCCTAAAATGTAGAGCAACATCGAGAAAAATATGTTATCGAGATAAGAAAGAAAGAAAATAATTTCTTCGGGTTTGCATGCTCTGTATGATACAGAATTATGCTGATGCGTCATGATTCTACAGCATGTGGTTATTTTTTTAATAAATTATTTATATATTGAAAGAGCAAAAACGTAAACTCACTTGCTAAGCATAACAAAAAATAGAGTACACAAGCAACCTCGTTCCCAGCGCCTTTTGTTTGGGAAAGAAATAAATTGATAGGAAAGACTGTATTCCAGGAAAATAAAGTATAAAATAATGTGGAAAAATACGTTTTCTTCCATACTGCACTCCTTCTATGTGTCTAAAACTGTCAGCCAGTCTATTCTTTGCACTTCTGCGTTTTTTCCTTTTTTCTTTCGTTGTTTGTAATGTTTTGTAGTCAGAACCTGCTATACGTGCATCGTCAATATCGTATTATTCATTATCTATTGTATCAATATTTCCCTCAGGCAAGATAATTTCTTCCTACTAGGACTTAGAGTATCAAATTGTTCTTCCTGGCATTGCTGTTCCTTGTTATAATACGAACCGAGGTCGCTGGCAGCAATGATTTTTTTCCGTTGAATTGAAAAATGTTCTGCTTTTTTTGACAACCTTTTCAATTTTCTGTTTTCGAACGAAGATCCACTCGCACTAGCACGTCCGATATTCGATAAGATTGTGATAAATGTAAATATAAATAAAGAAAATAATAACCAGAAAATATTTTTTAATTGTTTCAACTTGTGTTCTCAATGATATGTAGTCCGTAGGTTTTATTCATATCTACCTCAATTAATGAGTATATAATCATTTTGAAATGTTCAAATGATCAACTTCAAAAAATACCCCCAGATCTTCAGCATATTAGAAAAAAACATGATCATGTGTGCAAGATTTAAATTCTTTTCAATTTTTAAACAAAGAAGGTTTGAAAAAAAATGTTTGTTAATTTATCCTTTCCTAATTTCTTCATTTTTGCATTATAAATTTATACATTTTTTTTCAAATAAATATTCTATGAACCATTTGCTTCCCAAAAGCAAAAAAAATTTTTGTTTTGAGAAAAAATAAAAAAAAGGGTTTGACGTATCCTTAATGTCCCTAAAAATGCTTTTAACAAAAGGATAAGTGGTCAATTAAAGTTAGTCAATGAAAAAAACTTACATTAATTTTGGTCCTAAAAAGATATTTCTGACCAAAGACCCGGAAGATAGCCAGGCCAAATATATCGCGCATATTGACACCGTATTTCACGGTTGGACGATTAACAGCACGTTAGATAATGGCTGGATAACCAGTGACCTTTTTTAACGTACATCAAGCATCTAACGAACATATAGGTGGTTCAAAGGATTCGAAAGTTTTACTCATTTTAGATGGTCATGCAACACAGACAACTATTATTGCCATGAGAATGGCATTGTTCTATGATACCTGCCACCCCACACACCTCTCATAAGCTACAACCTCTAGATTGACGTTTCTTTAAACAACTAAAGACTGCGTATCATGCAATCGTATGCAGCCGTAGGATAAAAGGAACACCCTGGATGTAGAGTAACTGTTGATTAGATTGGTGCAACTGCAGATTGTAAACAGCAACAACCCAAAATGCAGTATCAGGTTTCAAAACAAGTGGAATTGTTCCACTAAATCTAGGTATTATTCCTGACTCTAAATCATAATAATTTGTTTGTGCTACACCTCCACAATTATCCACGGTTGTGCTTTCTTCGACACCGGTTGACGAACCTACTCTGAACCATGTTGGAGAAACCTTCATAATCGAAGGCGTCCAATTTTCCGTTAAAAACATTGTTCCTATAGCGAACCTTAGAACAAAATTAGCGAAGAAGACTAAAATATCGAAGAAACGTGTTGAAAGCAAATGATCAAAACCAAAAAAGGATACCTGCTCTTGAAGATTGGGAGTGTTATGTTTGTAACGTACAAATGGAGCAATGCAAAGGAGGGTGAAAATAGGTCAAATGTGCCGTTGTGAGAGGTGGTGCCGCAGAGAGTGCTGCACAATTCCATGTGATGAAGCAACTCATGTTGATGTACTTTGGTGTACAATCCGGCGCGATGTAAAGACTGGACGCTAGTTAAGTAGCGGCTTTCATGGAGAGCGTCTGGGAACGAGTTACAGACTTTGTAGGGAATTTTTTCAACCTTTCGACTGAACCGATAAAAAAATTATTTGAGATAATATTTGCTTTTTTGGTCTAGCTGGCTATACTGTGTTGTTGTATAATATATTGTTGACCTATGGTGAAGTGGTACTGCAGTTCATCTCTTTGCTTTAATAATTACAAAACTGCAGATTCTGATGTAAATAAAATCCAGTTCTATTGACTGCCCTCTGATAAATCAGACCAGTCGTACGAAAATGTACTGATATAGTGTCCACGACGCAAAATCTACTATATCAGTAGTAAATAGATATCCAAGTCCTACACATGTAGAATGTATAAAAGTACCTGGACAATAGAATTTTAATATGCCTCGTTTCTTGTGTGGGAATTCTTTTGTGGCAGGCTTCGCCCAGCGCGTGACGCCGGGATTTATAGTCATTTAATTGATATCATCAAAGTCACAAGAAAAAATATATGGCTATGATCATATTATACATCGTAACTTCAGCTGTGGAAGAAGTACATTTTGAGTGTTGGTGGTGAAGATCAAAAGAGGCTTCTACGTTTAGAATTTTCTTAGAATGTTTGGTTAATTTTGACATTTTAAACGGATAATTTAAACTGGACTGTCCCAGGTCGCTATATAAGAACAAAACGATCATTTTTCCATATCGGGAAAATATTCTCCGGTCAGAAATTACAAAAAGGTATCTAAGGTATCTAAGCTCTCTAAACACTTCTGTTTTACGAAATAAAGTGGTAGGAATGGCCTGATTAAATAAATAGATGAACTAAAAAATAAACTAACTCTGTACTTATAAAAGAGTGGGGCCGTGACCCGTGATATTTCCGATATGAAAAGCAGTTTTTGTTGCACTGGTGTGGGTGCTGTACTATCGGCCGCATAAATCAAATGGAACTTTATGTTACTGTCTTCTTGGATGTATCTTCGTTTTTTTTCACATTTGAACAGTTACCGTCATCGAAAATCGGGTATCCGGTGTGTCCGTGTGTCAGGTCCCCTATTGGTCACGGTCCCTGGCACCGTCAGACAAGTCGGTGGTTGAAATATATATTCGCCTGGCTCTAGCTAGCTAGATAGTTTGTTATGAAATTACAATTTTACTTTTCAGTGTGTAAAGGTCATGCTACAATTGTTATGCGTTAAAAGGACATTGCAGTGTTGATCGTAGTAAATGTTACGTTCGTTGACGGGTAGGTCAGTTAGATATTAAATATTTATTTGGTATAATCGTTGTCTATGTATCTACACATCTTTTTAGAGGACTAGCAAATGTATAAAACTAAATAAAATACCCATCAACATCTACAATCCCGGACAAAATATTCGGAACTTTTGGGGAAAATACTCTTTTGGGCCCCTTCCCCCCTATTTCAATGTTGCCGGCCTGCAGACTGGTCATACGGCACCTTGCAACATTGAAATAGGGAGAAGGGGATGTGAGCAGTGTAAAAACATGTAAAATGTGAAAAGTTACATTATATTTTGTCCGGGATTGTCTGAGAGGAGAATATTGAGGAGACTTAGAATATTTTGCAACCAAAATTTTTGCGAAACTTTTTATACTTGAATTACTGTCTTAAATTAACAACATGCTTGTCTTTATTGTTACAGTGCGTAACACACACAAAAAAATGGAGAACAAAAGAAAACCATACAAAGGAATGCCATCATCTCTGTCGACGTACATAAAATACCTTCACCAGGAGAGTGGAATTGGTATTGCAGAAATGAAGAAAAGGTATCCAGCCTATTCCAAAATGACATTGTTTAGGCATATGAAGGGTAACGTTGCGATTGAGTTTGAGGACCGTCGCCATGGAAACAGGGGCAGGCCAAGGAAAGTTTGCGACGGGGATGAAAGATCGATACTGCGCAACTTGACGCAAATACGCGAGACTGTTGGCACCTTTTCATCGCAGGATATCCAGACGGCTAGTTGCTCTACTCATTTGAGCAACCGTACTGTTAGACGGGTGTTGAAGAAACACAAATATAGTTTTTATCAGTGCAGGAAGAAAGGTATTCTTACCAAAGAGGATTTAACGAAACGGTTAAAATTTGCCAAAAAATGAAAAAATTGGCTCCAAATTTTTGGACAGACAGTAAGTTATTAAGGTTAATTATTTTGTGTTGTGTTGTGTTGTTTTATACATGCCTTGCTAGTTGATTCAACTTAATTGAAACTTAAAATTTCGTTGTGCACATCATGATATACCTGTGGGCAATTTTAGTGATGTCTTTCTACCTTGATGGAACTGGCTGGGTGCACAAAACAAACCCATGCAAGGCGGCAAAAACAACAAGGACACGGATGTGGCGGAAAAGAGGAGAAGGTATAAGCAGAAAGTGTACGGCGAAAGGAAGAAAGGAGCGCAGTGGCGGTAGGATGGCTAAGTTCATGGTGGCGATTGCGTATGGAAAAGGTGTAATTGAGTTTCAACAATATGAAGGTGGCCTCAGTGGTGAAACGTGAGCGCAGTTTTTCAGAGATCGCTTTCCAGTAATGTTTGAACGTGGAAATAACCAGCGCGGGAGACTATTCTTTCAAGATGGAGACCCTTCACAAAACTCTCGTTTGTCGCGAGATGCTATGGATTCCTTCAGGTGCAGACGTTTTAAGATTCCACCTCGTTCACCCGACCTTAACCCCATTGAAAACGTCTTTCATTTGGTTGGTATCCAGCTTAAGAAACAGGCCTTGGAAAGAAGACTGGAGAAAGACACCTATGTGCAATTCTGTCGTCGTGTAGAGAGAACACTTTTAAATTATCCTTCCAGAATTGTCGACAAAAACATTTGGTTCCATGTCGAAACGTGCAGACTGGTAATAAGGCACCTTGCAACATTGAAATAGGGGAAGGGGATGTGAGCAGGGTAAAAACATGTAAAATGTGAAAAGTTCCAATATATTTTGTCCGGGATTGTAGATTTCACTTGAGATATTTATACCAAGACAAAGGTTTGAGAGGCAAGGAGCTATTGAAAAGGTATCCACAATACGTAAGCCGATTAAGGAAGCTGTTAAAAAAGGGAATAAAAACACTCGCGTCGGAAGACCAACAAAGTTGACAGATAGAAAAAAAAATTTTACGAGAAATTCCAAAACATCGAGAAAAGTTTGGGTTCTTTACAACAAAACGGTTGCGCCAACATGTTGGTGTACAAAACAGAGTGTGCGATGAGACGGTACGACGTTTTCTTCACTCATCTGGGTATCACTATTTTCATTCTCGGAAAAAGGCCTCCTTACAAAAAAGGACTTGACACTGCGATTACCAAGAAAGTACAAAACATGAACTGTGCACAAAACTTTTGGAAAAGTGGTATTTCATTTTATCTTGAAGCGGCATGTTTTCAACACAAATATAATCCATCGAAGAAGCACGCTCTACAAAAAACATGACGTGGAGGAAACGCTATAAAGGACTTGTGCCGTCTTGCACAGCCAAAGGATCTCATGTTGATTCTGGAGGAAAAGTCGCTCATTTTATGGTCGCAATTGCCTACATGAAGGGTGTTATTCTTTGCGAACAGTATGAAGGCCGAATAAACGGAGATATGTTTGCCAGTTTTGTTAAAAATCATTTTCCAGCAACTTTCGAAAAGAGTGCAAATCCTAAGATTGTTTCTTTATGACGGAGATCCCAGCCAGAACAGCATAAACGCTGAAATTGCATTGCACGCAGTTCACGCCAGGAAGTTCGCCATACCGCCTCGCAGGCCTGATATAAATCCTATTGAAAACGTATTCAACTATACAAAGCAGGCGCTACACAGTTAGGCACTGGATCGAAATATAACAATTGAGAATATAGAACAATTCTTCGATAGTCTTAAACAAACATTGATGAACACGCCTGTGTCATATAAAAACAAAGCAATTGAGTCCATGGATAAAAGAAAGAGTATGATTATCGAAGCTGGCGGGAAGAGAATAAGGTATTGAATATAGATTGACATTTCTTGTATATATAGTGTTTGAACTTTAAAATGTTGTGTTATTGTACGCTATGTCGTAAACTAATTATTTGATGTTTACGTTTCAACGTGGGGACAAACAAAAAACAAGGCCTGTCAACACCAATATTCCTAAAACAAAACAGGCTTTTCTTAGTGTAGTCTACAAGTGACATGTAACACACATGTAACATCGTCTATGTGTACAAAACAAGATTAGTGTATTTTTACTGCATGTTATTATATATACTTTATGTATATAAGCTTACTTCACCTAAATACAAAATACAATGTAGGAAGATTTAAAAAAAATTGGTCAAAGAGGTTTTATTGCTAAAAAGGTGTGTTTGTTATCTTTGAGTCAAATTTCCTGTATAGCTTTTCATTTGAGCGTAAATCACAAATATCCTTTGCCTTGGTTAAGCAATGTGAGGGATGTTAAGAGATGATGGCAACCGCATGTCGGATGTGTCCAGCTTGCTCACATCTTGTCTTAAAAGAAGAAAAGTTGTTGAGAATCGGTCATGTAATTTGACAAGGTCAATGAATAAGATGAAAGATATATAAGATGTTTTGATGATGTTACCATTCAGTTCTTTGTTCTAATTTTTAAAATTGCAAAGTGTTTGTTTCTTTGTGCCCGGCTTGTCTTTTGAACTTCTTCTTTTCATTTCTTAGTTTAACAATATTAACCAGCACCTTAGATATGATGTGGCTGTGGTGTATGTGCGAAGAACACCAACAAACCGCCAATACATAGATATAGCTGCCACAGAAGGCCCTATGCGACAGTTTTTGTTTGAGCAAGATGGAGGGTTGGCTGCTCAAGACCATGCCCTCGTGAAATGTTTCAAGAGTATGCCAAGGGGTTAGCAGATTTGGCAGATATATACGGTTTATAAGGAGTTTATATGTATGGTTTATTGTGTACTTTTTTACAGTTTTAAATATATATCTTTAATTTATCGTTAACAGGCAATCAACAAGGTAGACTTGAGAAAGCCCATAAAAGTAAATTATATATATTATACAATTAAAATAAGTAATCTCTATTTATGGGCTTATATAGTACTTTTTTATTATTACTTTTTTCAGATATGGCAGTTAAAGACAATGAAGTTGTGTCTGGTGGGTTGCAGAAACCCAAATAACGCTTTCCAATGTGTTCCAAGGCAAGAATATACCGGCATGCAAGAAAACCTATAGGGACTTGTGACATAGACAAACGTTCGGGAAACAAAGGACGATCTCGCAAACTTACCAACAGAGATCACAGGGCTTTAGTTAGAGACATTCCTAAATTAAGACGCAAAGTGGGGTCGCCGTTAAAATACCGAGACTTGCAGCAGGAATAAGAAAGGATTTACATGATGAAATCGTGCGACGTGCCTTGCACAGAACTGGCTATAAATAATACCACTCGCAAAAAAGGACTGCTTTCCGAACAAGAACTTGAAGTTGCGTTAAGCATTCTGCCAGAAGATAAGGTCGTTTATTTCCAACCTGTGGACAACAGGGATTTCCTTCTACCTGGACGGTGATGGATTCCAGCATAAGTACAACCCGTGCGACGAGGCTAAATCCACAAGGACCATGGCTTGGCCTTGACGAGGCGAGAGGTTAAACCCAACTTGCACGGCCAAAGGCAGTCATGTTGGCTCTGGTGGCAAAGTGGCACTTTCCTTGTGACCATTAGTCAACGAAAAGACGTCATGCTTTGCGAACAATACTACAGACGCATTAATGGCGAGATGTTTGCAAAGTTTGTGACGGACCATTCTCTTATGAACGACCCCACATTTCATCTTAATTTGGGAATTTCTCTAATTAAAGCCCTATGATCTCTGTTGGGATATTTGCGAGATCGTCCTTTGTTTTCGAATAGGTTCCCTATAGGTTTTCTTGCACGCCGGTATATGCTTGCGTTGGAGTACATTGGAAAGCGGTTTAACAGGTTATACCTCTAACATTATTCTCCTGGAACAAGATTCTTATTTGCAATGACGTCTGCAAAGGTGTTCTGTTTTTAATAGTTTTATTCATCTCAATTATAAATATAAGATATAACTGACCCGGCCACCCCAGATCTTATCGTTATGTTAAGCGTTAAGCGTTTAAGCGCAGGTAAACCAAGAAGTATGTCTGTCTAGAGCGCATATTATTCTTATTATCCAAAAAAAAAGATCGTTCGTGCAACAAAGGTTTAAAATAAACCAAAGAGAATGCAGCTTGTCACAACCTTATAAGAACAACAGGACACTCGACATATTTCATATATTTCGTGTTACTAGCACCACTTTTTCTTGAGCACGCACAGACAGAATACAGCTATTATTAATATGGAGATATTTATGAACCAACGCAGAAATGCTTTCTGCTCTTTATATAGATACTGGAGGAATACCAGGGAAAAAAACGACAATTTTATTTCTCATAGAGATTATGTACATAAACTATTTAAGCATACAGTTGTTTCCGCAGATAAAACATATTTGCAGTTGTTGGAGCATTCCATTATGACGACATAGATGGTTTCCAACGTTTTTGCTGGTCGATTTATTTTTTTCCAAAAGATTTTGCATCTGTCACCACTCAAATAAAAAACCTTCACTACCCCCGTTAAACCATATTCAATCAGGCTTTCTGGGACTTATAAGGTTAATAGCAACAGCCAAAAATCGTTCCTCGTCATCTGGCTGAGCGTAAACAGCCGCAATATCTCCTACTTTTATGTTTTCCTTCGGTATGGCTAAATGAAGTCAGTGAAGTAACTCTGTAATTTCTTCCCCGAGAAGCATTACTGATCAAAAGTTGGAAAGGTGCACAAAACAAAAATTAAAAATTTAACAGCAGAATAATAAGATATGTTTAGATAATAATAAGATAAATTTATTCTAAATACCCTAAAGTTTAAAAATCTGGGCGATAACCTCGCCTAGATGGGAACACCTTTTCACAAAAGATGGAAGTGTGAAAGCAATTTTTTTATTTCAATTTTTTTATGCCATGAAATATTATTATTCGGATTATATGAGTATATTATTAAACAAAAGATATCTGCCTAAATCAAAGTGTATTTTTTTTGTTTTATGTGGGAATATAACAATTTATATTTGGGTAGGTATTTTAGCCATACACGCATTTTTTTATAAATCTCACTAACTGATTTTAAGACTTTTTAGTCACTTGACAGGAATGCCTATTAGTATCCCATTTAAATATCATACTTCGAATCCTTAAATTCCCAACAACAACATGCTTCCACGCCCGTCACCTTAATTATCATTCCAATTCTTTTGTCCATGCTCTCGATATTTTTGTCTATCTATTCAACTGGGATCGAACAAAGTGTTCTTTTTACTCTACTTGAAAATACGTTGAACTTTTCGAATGTAATGCTTCTCTCCAGAGCCTGCGAGCGTAACTTCCTTTGCAAAGTTAAATACGTTATCAATAGGATTTAGGTCCGGACTTCGTGGCTGTATATCGAAATATTGGGCAAAAATCTTTTTGAACGCCTGCCTAGCCAGTTTGCTATTCTGGTTAGGGTCAACATCTTGCAAGAACAATTTTTCGGTGGGTTAGGGTTGTAATTTTTTTAACTGTTGAAGGGAAGTGGTCCGTCACAAACTTTGCAAACATCTCGCCATTAAAGCGTCCGTAGTATTGTTCGCAAAGCATGACGCCTTTTCCATGACTAATGGTCTCAAGGAAAGTGCCACTTTGCCACCAGAACAAACATGACTGCCTTTGGCCGTGTAAGTTGGGGTTAACTCCTCGCCTCGCCATGCCATGGACCTTGTGCATTTAGCCTCGTCGCACGGGTTGTACTTATGCTAGAATCCATCAACATCCAGATAGAAAGAAATCCCTGTTGTTGCGAGGTTGGACATGAACGACCTCCTAACCTTATGGCAGAATGCAATCTCAGGTCTTGTTCGAAAAGCAGTTTTTTTTCGCGAGTGGTAATATTTATAGCCAGTCGTGTGCAAATTCCTGCTGCTACTAGTTGGCACATCAGTCAGGTGACTAAAATGTCTTGAAATCCCCTAGCGACTCTGGCTAAAACGGGGTACCGGCCTGATACCTACCCAAATATAAATTGTTAAATTTCCACATAAAACAAAAATAATATACTTTGATTCGGGCAGATATCGTTTGTTTAATAACATATTCATATAATTAGTCAGCCGGGACTTTAGTCCGCTGAGTATTAGAATGGTCGTTTTCCGTTTTTTTTTTTTTAGTCGTCAACCTAACTTTGCTAGTCTAATACACTAGCCTGTGTATCCGTTTTAAAGGTTATCTCCGCTATCTTTTGCACGTACAGACACAGTAATCTAACGCTGACGGCAGTTGTAAAAACTTACATCTCCCTTATACAACGCGTACCATTGTTACGCAACTTCACATGTTTCAAGGCAGTTCGTGTTAAATTTTTGAGAAGTGTAGCTGCTCTCAAAATTTGTTTTGTAAGACTTTATTTGTGTTTTACTACTGTGAGCATTTTAGTTGTGTTTAACTTTATTGTGTTTTTAAGAAAGATATATGTGCTGTATACTCTAGCTAGCTAGACAGTTTCCAATTTTACACATAAAACTTCCAAACCCATTTCCAATATATAGCTACATCGACTTCCAAAGGGTTTAAAACTTTTGTGACGTAGCTAGCTAGCTAGCTAGCTACGGTCTCAATTATATATGTTTTAAAAACGTACCTCTAACGCACAGTTTCCAGTACGTTAAAAACTTATTGTAAACGTACAGTTTCCAGAACACAATTCCAATATATAGCTACATCGACTTCCAAAGGATTTAAAACTTTTGTGACGAAGCTAGCTAGCTACGGTTTCAATTATATACGTTTTAAAAACTTACCTGTAACGTAGAGTTTCCAGTACGTTAAAAACTTACACGTAGCGCACAGTTTCCAATATACATTTATAAACTGACGATTGTGACGTGCAGTTTCGAATACGTTTCAAACTTGCTTGGTATTGCTATACATTTTTCCAGTAGCAGTAGTGTCTTTGAAAAACTTCTGGGTATATATAACAGTATGCCTGCATATGAAGTTGTTAAATCTGTCTTGGGATCTTTCAATCAAGGCAGTGCACAATTTGGAGACAGAGCGGGTCGTCAATGTGCATGCAACTCTTTGTTTTCAATATTTTGGTCAAAAGTACGCAATATTGAATATAGGACAAAATCTGATTTAGATAAGATTCTTGTTGAGGGTGACAACATATACAAATCACTCAATACCCAGAAATATCTCTCTGTTGATGACCTGCCAAATACAATTCAGCTGAATGCAATTAACACCAATATAAATCTTTTAGAGCTCCATTTTCCTGCCATTATGAATGCAACAAGTGTCACCAAAGAGTAAACGCAATTTCGGGAAAGTTATTCAACTGTGATATGTGTCACTCTATGTCATTGGTTAAAAATATGAAGAAATCCTACACCATCAAATTACAATTCAAGGATACACCCAGACCTGTTACTATGTATGATAAGCAAGTCGAAGAGTATATTGTTGAAAATAGATTACCTTTGGATATAGATCAAGATGAGCTTGCGATACATATATTATCAGACGAGAACACTAAGTTAGTTGTTAATTCAAGATTTACTGCTATTTGCGTGGAAGCTCTCTAAACTGTACTGTTATTTTATTTTGTTACTTTTGTTACTTTTCTGTTCCAGATAAACTGTTATTGTTATTTTTGTTATTAATATTATCCTTTCAGAAGTACTAGGATCTTATACTTTCTATAACTCTTTGTGGTTTTCCCCACCCTAAACTTTGAAATTAACTTCTATCTTACATTAAACCAAATTAATTTCGTTTTGTTTATCGCAAAAACTGTTAAAATAGCTCTACTCCTAATAAATATCTCCAGTTCAAGGTATTGTGTCATATCATTGCAAGCATGTAAAAAATATTTCTGATTTTAGTATATTCTTGAAAAAACATTATTTTCAAATAAAGTGTTTTTCTTTTCGCCTTTAGCCATCAATTCTTACGGTTCACAAGTATTTTCATTAGAATTACACTAAGGGAACAAATTTTCGTGGCCAGAAGTTTTCGCGTCCTAAGTAATAAAATGGCGCAAATTAATTTCGTGAAGCTTATAATACGTGTCAATTCAGGATAAAATTTGTTTTTGCGAGTGCGTTTCTTATGAATTCGATAAACTTTCACGAACCAAAAAAATTCTTGTAATTCAAAACATTTCGCGAATGACGAATGATACACCACGACGATAGAATTACGCTATTCTAATGCACGAAATTAATGCACGAAAGAATAAAAAGATTGGAAAGTTTTTCTATTGCACGGCAGATTTTGTGAGATAAAGTTTCTGCGAAAAAGATATTATTCCAAGTTACAATCTACTCTTAATATATACTTCCATCAAATATTCGGCTGACTTACAGCCGTAACGGCTGTTTTATTGAATGATATTTAATACGGGTACGCCATGGCAGAAAACAATTGCTTTAAAACTTTCATCTTTTGTAAAAAGGTGTTTCCATAGAGTCTGTAGAATAAATTTTCAAGCATATCTTATTACTCTGCTGTAAAATTTTTAATTTCTGTTTTGTGTACCTTTCCAGTTTTTGATCAGTAATGCTTCTTGGAGAAGAAAGTAAAGTGTTTTTACCTAGCTCAGTTTTCTATGAATTTTTATCACATTTAGATAGTCTTCATACGGGAACCAAGGTTTTTCAGGGATTATTGGAACTGGTGTGGTTTTTCTATTTGTCTTCCCTACTAGCTAGGAAAAGTGTTCAAGTAGATGTATTAGCTAGCTAAGCTTATAGCTACACCTGTGTGTTAAGGCCAGCAGCCCAAACCTTGAGACACAGAAAAAGTTTATGGTAGTTGCATTATTTGTATTCATAGGTTCTCTTAAGGCTGTTGAATATATAGTGTGTTTCACCTCTCCAAATTAACCAAGTATATACCGTTAGTAACGCATTGAGTTTCATTGAATGTGTTATTAAAAAAAGACTGACCAAGTAGCTAAACTATAGTTGTCAAAATACTTACCGTTTGTTCTCCAATTCTCCCAGGCTTCAGATCTATTTTACTTTTTGTTCATATAATTGTTATTTTTTGACTAGTAATTTTATTGTCTTTTTTATAACTAATAATTTGTATTATATGCACAAAATCAATTTATACTTGTAGTAAAAGCTAGTCGATATAATACACTTGTTGTCTCTGAAATACTCATTTCCATCACGACATATCTGAAACATTTAAATTGTTTTTAAAGTTTCAATTCCATTTTATGATCGCTTTTTAAACTTCTCACATATTATTTTTGTGTTACATATCTGCTGGTCTGTAAAATCCTGCCTCAGTCTGCAAAATACACATTTGATCATGTAACATGCATGAAATGTTAAAATAATTTTCCATTGTCATAGTTCCAATACACGGTTTACGGTCTCAAATCCGTTCCGCTTTTCATACACTTTTTTATACCGAACGGAAAAATTTCGAGCCAAACAATAACATGGCGTATACATGTGTTGTGAAAGACTGCTCAAACAGCATTAGAAAGTTGAGAAAATGGAGGACAGTGGAATGTGAAATACATAACTGCTTAAGATCCTCACCGTCATGTTCATGTGAGGAACCTTTTATGTAAGTATTACTTTCGTTAAGGCGATTTTTATATGTTTTTTCTTAGCCAACCTAAAGACTCTTAATATAAAATATAGGCTAGCTTCAATATAATAATTTGCATATGTATTTTCATTTTAGGTTATATCCATTTCCAACCAAACGAAAACAACCAGACAAAAGAGATGCCTGGATCAAGTTAGTAAACAAAACTGACAACTGTGGTAAAAGGTTATGGCAACCCAGCAAAGATAGTCGTATTTGCTCTCTCCATTTTATGGATGGCAAACCAACGATATTAAATCCCAATTCAAAAAAAAAACATGGGTTACGATTCAAGCAAAAGAGCCTACCTTTTATCACCGCCAATCGGAAAGAGGAAAGCCAGAGACTCTGTTAGTAGCAGTAGTAGTAAACAAAATCAAAAAAAACGTTTTCCAAATAATTTGACAACATCGAACTGTGGCGTAATTAAGAATTTACTGGTAGTTGATGATGAAGTTGAAGACATGTTTTTTGAATATGTATCCAAGGAAGAAAGAAAGGAAATAAGCATTTTAGTTTTAATAGTGATGTTAGAATCATTATTGCACACTCTTCTACAACACATTAGAAAATTACAGGAGGAACTTAAAATATTGAAAGCCAATGATAAAAAAATACACTGTGAGACAATATTGACAAATAAAAATTGTAACTTTTACACGAACATTGCTAACTTGGGGTTATCCTACAAGCTTCATAAAGAAATTGCACTGTTAGTCAGAAGGCGTTATAGAACTAAGAACGATCTCGAAGGGACAAGACAGTTCAAAGTCACCCCTAAAAAAATGGGTCCAGATAGAAAATTGAGTTCATGCGATGAATTTTTATTGTGTCTGATGAAATGGTCTGTTAACACTCGATTTATCACAGCGGTTTAAAATTTCTGAAAGTTCGTGTGTGAACATTTTTCATTGTTGGTTGAGAGGCATGGCTGAATATTTGAAGTCATTTGTTTATATTCCAGATCCTGGCACACTTTTTTATCATCTCCCAAACGCTTTCACCAATTTAAAAACTTAAATGTAATTATAGACTGTTCCGAAATTTTATGGAGACACCGAGAGACCTAGAATTACAAAGTGCAACATGGTCAGATTACAAGCATCATAATACACTGAAATTTCTCGTATGTGTTGCACCAAATTCAGCTATAACATTCATATTAAAAGCATACACAAGAAGAATTAGCGATAAGCAAAAAACACTGGACTGTGAATATGGCATTCGCGCTGGTATTAGCGAAGGTAAAGTATGGATTGATCACTCTACAAGCGACTACGAATGGCGTTTTCAGAGTTAGTAAGAAACAAAAAAGGTCATCTGTTAGAAGCACCTATCACTGGTGGGTTTGAGGCGCTGAAAAAAGAGCAAATGACAGTTCTTGTGGCAGGTAAAAAGAATGTTTACAAAAATGTCGAACAAATGCTATCATCAATCTATCAACAAGTCATGTATACAAAATTCCGAAATATAGTTCTATTATGGCAGACAAAGGTTTTAACTTATTCGACGAATGTGCTGCAAGATGTCTGTATTTTCTAGTACCACTTGGACGTAGAGGAGCATTGCAAATGACTCCAGCTGAAGTTAGCAAAACAAGTTCCATCGCAAAAGTACGAATTCTGGTTGAACAGGTTATCAGACGATTAAAAACATTTCGCATTTTGGCGACTGAACTACCGATATCTATGTTGGGCAATGTCGATGATATTTTAATTGAGTGCTCTGCATTGAGCAATTTCAAAGATCCCATATATACTGACTGAGCAATATACAATATATACATTGAAGACTAAAATTTTTGTCATACAAAAATCATTTGGAATTTAACTTGTCTTCTGCAAAAATAAAATTAATGCAATATTTTTTCTTCAAGGTATATATTGTATCAATGTTACAACATAAGTATCTTGGAGAAAGAACAAAAAAAAAACGACTATTTTTTCGACAATTTCATGTTCGCTTTCGCCCGCGAGCATGATCACACACATTTCGTTATACAAATTCATCGCGTTATAAAATAAAATAAATAGTAATAATTAAATTAATGACTCGTATAAGAATTGTGTCAAAATAGCTCAAGAGGCATAGACTTAACTGACTTATTAAGGAATGGTCGATCTCGCTCAATGAGCAGACTCTCCTTCAGCGTGACTTTAAAATCATTAGACTCACGCGTTAGAATATTAAAATTCTCAAAGGAAGGTGGAGAGCACGAAGAAGAGTCCGAAATATGTTGCAATACAGCAGTAGGTTGCGAAACCTTATCCTTTTTACCCGTCAGTGGCGAAACTCCCATGTGTTCGGACATGCGAACCTTAAAATGGCGAATAGACTTGCCATAATAAGTGACATTGCAGTCACTACACATAAACTTATAAACAAGTCCGGAGCATAAAAGTTTCGGAATGCGATCTTTAAATGAGAAATAATTACTCAGGCGCATATCAGGCGAGGTAAATACTACTTTAAGTCTGCAATGAGGTAAAAACGAACTAAGTAGTTTCGATAATCTGGTCCGCATTTGTAAAGACACAGGCCCTAAAAATGGTAGCAAAATACACAAATCTTTTTTAGGAACAGTTACTTACGTTGAAACATGTTGTTGAGAGAGTTACGTATGCAGAAATCAACAACATTATCAGTTAACCATTTTTCCTAACAATGTTTTTAAGTTTGTCCACTTCGACATGAAATAATTTAAAACTAGAGCTTAACCTAAAACTACGATACAATAAAGTAGAAATGAGACCATGTTTATATTGGATAGGAATAAAGCTTAGCAAAATTGGTTAAAACACCACTAAATGTGGGTTTCCGATAAACATTAGTAACAAATGTGTTATGATTTCTAGAAATGCAAACGTCTAAAAAAGACAGTTTGACATCTGCCTCTACTTCATAAGTAAAAGAAATAGACTTATGGCAAGAATTTAAATAATCAAAAAATGGTTGAATATCATCTATGGAATTAAACAAAACAAAAATATCATCAACGTAACGTTTATAATACTTGGGTTTGAATTCAACTGCACATTGGTTGAGCCAAAACCTTTCATAGTGACACATGAACGCATTAGCTAGGGTTGGTCCCAATGGTGATCCCATTGCAACACCATCAACTTGCTTGTAGTATTTTCCATTAAATAAAAAGATTGACTCGGTCACTGCCAACGTTAGTAGCTCCTTAAACTCTTTCTTCTTGATACCATTGATTTTACCATCAGGTGTTGTGGATATATCTGTCATGATATTATCGATCGTCTCTGTTAATGGAATGTTCGAAAATAAAGAACTAACATCAAAGGTAGCCATGTAACCTTTACAATCTTGTTTTGCAATATCTGCAGCAAAGGAGAACGAATCCCTAGCAGTATATTCATTGATAGTTAATTCAGAAAGTAATGCAACAAAAAACTTTGCAATTTCATATGTTGGTCTTTCAATGGCTGACAATATTGGACGAAATGACGGAACGTTATCTGTCAACGGTTTATGTACCTTGGCAAGACCATACATAATGCCTTGATTAGTACCAGTTGGGCTGAGCTTTTTGTACAGCGCTTCCGATATAAAATCTTTCTTCTTCATATTTTTTAGTGACACTTTAAATCGATTTTCTATGTTGATTATATAATTTAGGCCTTTACCCGGTGAAATCTCAACGTGTTCAAATTTAGTGGTGTCAGACAGGAGTTTTTCCATTGCTTTGTTGTATGTACTTTTATCCAGAATGACAACGGAATTGCCTTTGTCAGCTTTTTGGATTACAATATTTTTATTTGCTTTCAGATTCTTCAGAGCATTGATTTCATCACTCGAAAGGTTTTTTGGTTTTACATTCATGTTGTAACTTCTGTATGAGGATAATGCAGTATCTTGAAGCCTCGTTTTGACACATTTTAATTCTTCCGATGACAAGTTATCAGTCTTTATGTCTCTCATCAGCAACTCAAATAATAAAATATAACTGGAATATTCCAAATGACTAGGCGGGACTGTGAAGTTCAGACCTTTACAAAGTAACGACTTTTCTGTTCCAGACAACACATACGAAGATAGATTACAAATAACTTTTTCAGGATCGTGACTGCAATCTTGTTGACCTTTATTAATCAATCAATTTTTCAATTTTCTTCTTTTGTATTTCGTCTGAATTCTTGATAATACGATCATTTTTAACAAGGAACAATGTTGTGACATGCAAAAAGTCAATTTTGTTCAATAGAGAGAACAGCGCGTCTTTCAAAATAACCAAATCGTTGGCAAGAATACGAATTTTACTTTTCTCCTCTCTAATCTCCTCTTCAAGCAAGGAACATTGACATTTTCGATACACAGATGAATCACGGAGGTTCTTGTTTGCAACTCGAAACTGTAAAAACGTTGGTATAAATATTGTTATTCTTTCAGTGGTTGAGAAAATCCAAATCCAGTTGACATTTCCGTAATTTTAAGTCCTTTTGTTCAAACTTTCTAACATCTTTTAAAACTTCATTTCCATATCTCTTGAGCTATTTTGACACAATTTTTTATACGAGTCATTAATTTAATTATTACTTTTTTATTTATTTTATAACGCGATGAATTTGTATAAAGCATGAAGCGGGCGAAAACTAACACAAAAATTGTCGAAAAAATAGTCGTATATATTTTATATATTAAGTGTTTTTAAGAAAACTTTTAGTCGCAAAATCCTTTCTGAATAATTTGAATCATTAAAGGATTTCGCAAATAACAACATGTACATATAAACTAATCCACTATCACATCAAAGCTATCCTGGGAAAGAAAATCTGGTATCATATTGTCACTTGATATCTCGCAATCAACATTCCGAATCACTCGCACAATATGTACCAAATCTCGCTCTTCATGAATAAGATTTAAATCGTTTTTCAATTTTTTGCCGATAAAATTTCTGGTGCAGTAAACTTTTTCCAAAACCAAACGAGATATTTCAGCACGTTTTTGCCAAAATGCTTCATCATATGCAACACGAACTGCATCATGACCTTGGAATGTGAATACGAAAAAATCGCAGTATATTTTTTCAGTTACACCCTTTGTCCTTGAACTTGCTAATAATGCGGACTAGATTTTGTCAGTGCTAAATTTCCATTAACCTCTTCTAAATGTTCATAGTTATCACATGATGGAATAGTTCCAATAAGGCTAGCTGGGCATTTAATTTTTACTAAAAACCCAGATCCATGACAATCACAAACAATTTTCAGATCCGGACTTGCTGAAATAAATGGATAGCTAACGAAAATAGTCATTCCTGGGTCATTTATTCTGCAACATTTGTGCAATTTTTTTGAATACGGAAAAAATAAAATTTTCAAAAAAATACGGAATTCGTATTTAAAAATACGCGTTTTTTTAAATACGCCGTATATTTAAAATACAAAGACATAAAAAAAGTAATGTCTGGTTAGAAAAAAGTAC
>JASGCC010001219.1:0-40927 GCA_030067915.1 Hydractinia echinata | reverse complement strand
GACGTCGTTGTTTAGTTGGCCTGTTGCTCTTTATGCGGTAAAAGACAAGTCCTCTAAGAACAAGGTTGATATTAGTTCCTTTTACATCTAGATTATTAATTCATTGATGACTGATGAGAGCGATCCCTTGGCGAACACATTAAACTCTGATGTACCCTTGGAAGAAGAATTAGTTAACTCTATAGCACTACAAACTGACAGTTGCCCTTTAATTTCTATTGGGACGCAAACAGATTCTTCAAGTTTTTTGTACGTAGCTGACGCCTCAACTTCTACGCTAACGTTAAGGAATACTATGTGTAGAAACAAGTCTATCCAAGTACGTCCCCCAAAGTTAGAAAAAAAAGGAAAAACAGTGAGTCTTCAATATCCGACAACACAAAAAGTCAAACGAAATAAGAAATTGACATGGCGTTCTAATTTGCAAGCAAAAATCATTTCAAGTGACGAATGTGAAAGCATCACTGATCAGAAGAATGATGAAACGTCACGTAGTGAGGATGGCGAGTATAGTTATGAGGGCGAAGGTAGTGATGAGAGTGAAGGTAGTGATGAGAGTGATGAGGATGAAGGTAGTGATGAGGGTGAAGGTAGTGATGAGAGTGATGAGGATGAAGGTAGTGATGAGGATGAAGGTAGTGATGAGATGAAGGTATGGATGAAGGTAGTGAAGAAGGTGAAGGTAGTGAAGAAGGTGAAGGTAGTGTTGAGGGTGGAGGTAGTAAAAACAAGGTAGGGAAAAGTAGTGAGGAAATCGAATTGGAGTTGAAAAATGTAAATATTGAATCAACTGTAAATAAAGATATTTCTGTAAATAAAAACATTTCTGTACATAAAGAACAATTTGTAAATACTGAGTCAGAAATTGAACTAGACGAATCAGTTGTATATGAGGATAGCGATGACAAGGATTATTTTCCATTAAACCACTCAGTGACTTCCCATAGTTCTTGCGACGAAGTAATTGAATCAAAAAAACGACTTAGATATGAGCGCACACTGTTAGTTTATGAAAGTAAACTTTTCGAATTACTTTGTTATTGTCCCAGCTGTGGCAGTCCCGTGGATCGTTCTACAATAGAGGAAGTTCAACATACAGGTTCTCAACTTCATCTCAAGATCACTTGCGCAAACAATTGTGATGTTCACTGGAAGTCACAACCGACAGTTGGTTCGCTAAAAGGCTTGGGTAATTTGTTTCTGGCGACATCAATCGCTTTTTCAGGCATTCCATTCGCCAAGTTTGAGCGCTTCGCATGGATTGTAAACTTGAAGTTTTTATCGGATACTGTATATTATCAAATGAAAAGAGATTATATTTTTCCAGTTGTTCGACAAAAGTGGAAATCTGAACGAAAAAAAATGGTTCGGTTGTTAAAGTCACGAGATATAGTTGTGTTGGTGGGAGATGGGAGGTGTGACAGCCCAGGGTTTAGTGCTAAATACTGTACCTACACATTTATGGAGTCAGGTACAGGGTGCGTCATTGACACTGTCATTGTTCCTGTTACAGAAGTCAATAATTCAAATGGCATGGAAAAGGAAGGTTTCGAACGATTGCTAAGAGGATTGAAAAAAGAAGGTGTTAAGATTGACATTATGGACAAGCATGTTCAAATACGCAAATTAATGAGAGTCGATCCGGAATTTAATAACATCAGCCATCAATTTGACCCATGGCATATTGCCAAAGCAATCTGCAAAAAAATCAGCAAAGCATCAAAAAAAAAATCTAGAGAAAGCTTGTTGGAATGGGTTCCTTCAATAGTGAACCACTTTTGGTGGAGTGTAACAACAGCTGGAAAAAACCCTCAGGTTTTGTATGAAAAATTTATCATACCGTAAATAGGCATGAATGGGGTGGTTATAAGTACTTTAAATGTTGTGAACATGACCCTATCCCAATTGAAGAGGCTGAGAGAAAGAAATGGTTGGTGGAAGGGAGTGACGCACATCAGTACCTAGTTTCTTTGGTGAAAGACAAAAGATTTAAGAACGACATGAAGTATTTGACAGAGGCTATACACACCACAAATGTTGAAGTTTTTAACAACTTATTATTAAAATACATCCCCAAGCAGTACCACTTCGAACAAGACCATATGGTCATGGGTGCGTACTTGGCCGCATTAGATAATAATTTTAACAGTGGTCGAAGTCAAGCCACCGACCTTGCTGGGAATGCGCGTTTCAAGATTGCTTGGCGTAAATCAACCAAAAAATTAGTGGCCCGTAAAATATATGCTAAGAAAAGATACGATTATCTGAAAGTGATGTTGTCAATTGTATACAAAAGGGCAGAAAGACGGAAGAGAGGTAAATCAAGAAAAAGGGTGATGGCACCAAAAGATCGAGACGATAGAGACGATATCATCGCACGAGGGAAAAAAATGTCACGATTTTCTTAAATTTTTATTTTTATTATGCAGTACAGTGGACTTTTGTCTATCTTGAATACCCTTATTTTAGTCCCATTTCGTAACTTTCATGTTTTATTTATATCTTTCTCGAAAAATATTCAGCCCTTTGCAATTAGAAGAGTCCACTGTATTTTTAAAACCTTTGTACAAACGTTTTTTTGTTTTACAATAATTTAACTATAACAAAAATTTAACTGTCTTCGTCAAATCCACCTAGATACTCCCAAGCTTCAACAAGCTCAGAAACCGCATTAGCACCCTCGTCCTCGCCTTCAAAGTTTACATAATTCCCATCAGCTTCAGGAAAAGCATCTCTGAATTTACAGACAGCGCAGGCTGGAATTATTCGGCGCATGTAACGACCAAGTTTAATGTAAATGAACCAGCTAAATTGTCTGTAAGCAGCATACCTATATATGTTCTATAAAGAAAAGGAAAGTTTTTATCCACAAACATATATTTTTTGTATCAGGCCTTACCTAACTTAAATGTTTACCTAATTGGAATATTATTTTCTGGAGGCAACCAGGAACCCTCTCGGTCGTTGAGGCTAACCATTGCAGCCCAGAGCACATACCAATTCAAACACACCGCTTCGAATCCTTCGTGTTGGGTTATACATTTTACTTCTAGTAATAAAAGTCTGTTATCAGAAATTAAATTTTCAGGAAATACTGCTGTCTCTGTTATAAAAAAAGCAAAAAAGGGCTTGGTAACAAGGTTGAAAGGCTCTTCAGAAATTGCAAAATATGCACAAAGCGTATTTTCAACACACTTTGCGGAAGGAAACTGTTTACCTGGGGAAAGTTTTCTGAATTTAATTTCATCGATTTCTGTGCAACACAGACATTCACGGTTTACTGGCATCGTTCTGCATGATAAGCATTTGCACCAAATGTCTATTGATCTATTTAAACGAGTGCTTTGATTTAGGTCAATATTTTGGATTTCTATATTCTCTTCTATGTTTTCATCCACATCCTCCCACTCATCGCCACTTTCTGTACAAGTTCTTTTATTTTTATTAGTTGGTTCAAACTGATACGGATTAACAGACATCTTTAATTAATAAAAACTAAGAGAAAGCGTGTGAACTTGTTTTCAAATATTATACAAAATGTTTTAGTGGATACAATTTGTAAAGTATTTAGAGTGTAACAGGCCAGCCTTAAGTAGTACGTAAAAGTGCAGCGCATTTGAGAAGTAAATAAACCCGTAAGTCGTAAGGTCGAGATCAGTAAATTTTATAACCTGCTCGTTGAAATAAATTCTTTTCAATTTGTATGAAAAAATCATGCACACCACCTGCTGCTAATATATTATTTTTTTTCATTTTGTTTTGCTCAGCGCAGTTAGTATATCATGTTGAATTATTATTTTTAAAAATAACAAAAATCATTCGTGCAGAGATCGATGTGGAAAGTACGTTGAATTTTTTTAACTTTGTTGCGACAGTATTTTAATTGTTTTTGGCTATGAAAGTCATTAATAATAGCGAGTGAGAGTCAGTAATGTTTAAAGCGCTACTGAAATACTACGTAACAGGGTCATGTGCCACTAAAAAAGACTGGAGCTAGTCTGAAATTTTCAACGAACAAGAAGATCGAAGCGGCCATTAAAGCGGCAAGAAAAATAAATATTTAAAAAGCTATATCTGGAGTTACATGAAGTTTTAACAAAAAGTGAATATATCATTTAGCATTTCTCATGCAAATCTTTCAGGTGAGTCCAACTTGTAAAAGTACCTCGGGATCCCTTTAACAATAGCAAAATGACTATTAATATGGACAAAATTGAAACAATTTTTTTCCGCAACCACAGCCAGTAAAAAAAAGTTGAGAACAAAACTATCAAATATATGGGTTTTCTTTGAAGAGGAGTGAAAAAGTTAAATATCTCAGGGAAACATTTGATAAAAAAATGCAATGGGAAAAGCACATTAATGACATAAATAAAAAAATACTAATTAAATAATCTAAAATTAGAACCATTGCATCTTGTTTAACTCCTCACACAAAAAACCTTTTAATTAATGCACTTGTAATTCCATATTAAAACTACTGCTCCTTGGCATGGGTTTGTGCCACCCAAGGTAGATTGGGAAAACTGGAAAAACGATTAAAATGTGTCCGTACCTCTTTTGGGAAAGAGAGGGAATATTCACTGAATAATTTACTCATCAAAAACGATGCCATATTTGTTTAAGCGCTCAATATTCCTTTTGGAAAAAACTACCACAATCACCAAACAGGAGGAGCTTCAAAAAACAGGTTCACACTTTCCTTGGTCAACACGAAATTTGGCAAAAAAAGCCTTCCCGTTTAGAGCTGCGAAAGTGTGGAATAAGCAACAGCAACCATCTTCAGAGTTATGACAAAAAGAATTAAAATTGAAATCAGTCTTTGGCTGGATTTCAGGAAGAACATGGCCAGTGTCATTAAAAGTAGAGTTGCTGCTGAACTGTCTGAACTGTTTTAAATATATATTTTAATGCTGCGAATGACTTTAAAATATTGTCAACTAAACTATAGTCTGTAAAAGGATTTTGACTTAGATGCTTATCGTAACACCCTCCTGTTGTAGACCTGTAATTGAAGAATTTTAACTTTTATTTAATTTCAGCGCAACCAATATTATTTAAACTTATTATTTAATTCTAATAAAATAAAGTTTAGTTTTTTTATAATAAGACGTAGTGAATTTTGTAAACAAAACAAGGTTTATTTATAATAAGACGTGTAAATAAGCGCAAATAAAATTTGTTAAACAAACTTTGTTAATGAAACGAATTTTATCATTGTTAAAAATATGTATAAAGACCAAAGATAACTGTGTAACTATTCATGTGAGTTTCGCATCCGCGGTAGATTACATTCAGACTGTACTGTATATTAAAATCTTGAATAAAGTTAAAAGATAAGTTAAAGGATAACTCAGTTATTTCTGTATTCATTTTTAGATGGCAAGGTTGTTGGCCAATGTATCCAGCTACTGTTCAGGACTTTTGTCTGAAAAGTCAACTGTTAGAAAGGTAAATTATTTAGCCCATATGAAATTTTAGAATATCAATCTTTGACAGCTCTCTGAGGCATGCAATTGCATGTTGCATGCTCCCACATATCTAGATGGCTTTACTTAACTGGCATCATGACACCTAAAATAGTGATCATGCACAAAGTCATAAAGCTATGATGATCCTCTTGATCACCGTTTAAAATAATGGTCAATCAACATCACTGATCACCGAAATTTGACATTATACAGTTGTTTATCAAGAGCGTAGCTATACATCAAGGCATAAGTGTATAACCACCACACTATGAGTGATTAAACAATCAATATTTATATCAAGCTTCAACTGGGTCATTTAAAGCAGTTTCATATAACTTGTGAGTGATAAAAAAACAAAAAAAAACTTGAAATACCTATTTCTTTTCATATAAAAGTTTCACTAACTTAGTAAAAAGTTGTGTTTACTACGCGTGAAATCGCTTCGTTATTCTGACCCCTTTGCGATTTTAAAAGGATTGGGTCGAGTTGAAATTTTGACGTTTTTTAGTTCAGAAAGTGTAGTGTGCTGGTGGTGGTAGTAGTATTAGTTGTTAATTTTCTTAAACATTCGCGTTTAACTGCTTGAAAACATACGAAATTGCGCCGCCATCAACTGCACTAACAGAACTGGTAATAATAAATCAAAAGAAAAGGTTGACGATGTTGTAGTTTTTTTCAAAATTCCCAGCGCAGAGAAAAAAAACGAGCTTCGAAAAAGATGGTTACATAACATTAGAAGAACCGGTCCCTTGCCTAAGGATTCAGGATTTTATATATGTTCCACGCACTTTGAGCCAGACTGCTTTGAAAGAGATCTTCAGGCAATTACCTGATTTACGTAAATCATTTGTTTTTGTATGTATCAACCAAACACATGCTTCTTTCGTATTTGTTTATCAAAATATAAAGATACAAGCTCGGTATAAACTTCGTGTTCGTAACCAACAATTACATACCAAGCCAACAAAAATTATATTTTACACAATGATAATTCTTTCTTTTAACATGATTTCCTAATAACTTCGTCTCGTTGATTCATTTTTTTTTCAAACTTACTTTGACTTTCAAGTTCAAAAATTATGCACCTCACAACAAGTAAATGCATGCATGCCTTGACAGACGGGGGTAATGACAACAATTCGGAAATATCTATCGGCTTCAGAGTATTTATTGCGGATTGCCCATAAAGCACACGATGGTATGTCTTTCTGAACATCTTTTTCTAATCGATTATGTACTCATCAAATCTGTAATACATGTTTTTCCTAAAATAGGAAATTTAAAATTTACCCCCTGTTCACATACACTCATTGAGAGCACATCTCACTATTGTATTTCTCCATTAAAACGCATCTTCGGTATTCTATTTCTTTTAATCCCTTCATCATTGTTGCTTTCCGGGCCTTCTTCATTGAATTTCAAAGATGCAGTTGCATAAATATTTCGGATGGAGAGCAAGATGTTTGTTTTTCACAAAAGATTGTGTTGAAAAGTTTATTGTAAAGAGCTTGGTGAGAAACTTTTTATCATGTTGTGCGTATAGAAAATGTATTTCCTTTTTTATCGGACTTTTTATTTTAATTTAACAATTTCAATTAATTGAAGACAGAAGGATGTTAAAGATATAAAATGGATATCACTTCAGTCATATTATAATTATGAAAGACTTTATATTTGGCGAAATTATTTGTACTTTCGAACATAGTCACTATAGTGACTATGTTTCGAAGTAGTCGTCAGGAATTTCATTATTATCTTTGCAGCACAAACTTTCAGAGAATAAACTCATCGGTCTACAGTGACCACCTCATTTACACCAATTATTGTTTCCAATTCGATTGCTTTCTTTTGTATAACTTTGTCTTCATGGTTTGAACTTAAAAAATGATCTTGCTCTTCCAACGACATTTCAGGCTCAAAACTAAATGGCTTTAGAGCCGAAATGTCTGGAACAGTGTTTTCTTCGTCACTGGACAAGAAACTATAATGCATTTTTTTGTTTCTTATTCGAACGTCTGTTGTATTATAAGCACCAACATAGGGCCTCGTCTAGCTAGCGCAATGTTTTGAACTATAAAACGTCATATTCAAATTAGTTTTTATGGAGATATGAACAGGGAATATAGGTATTTAGAAATAAATTCTTGTGTTTATATGTTATTTTTCTGATTTTATAAGTTCAAATACAAATACGTAGCACATAGCCATAAAAATTTCACATTTTTGAGGTTACTTCCCCTTTAACACCGTGAGGTTGAAACTTTTATTGTTATTGTTATTTTTTATTTGTCCTGCACCATTTTTATTTTTTTATTATGAAGACAAGTGAAGGACGTTAATACTTGTGAACCCCAAACACAAGAACCGAGTGACTGAGCTAGAGACTTTCTCGGTCTTAAAGGAAACCCAAGGTATAAAATGATGTTGGACTTATATTATAGAGCTTAAAAAGTTGGTTAACAAGTCTTTTTAAATGTTTTAAAAAGCTCTTTTCGTTCTCAAGATATTGACATTTAAAGAATTTCAGATTTAATTATGTTGCATAATTATGAATTTTTTTTTTCCTTTCTTAGAAGAGAAATTTTACGCAGTAATCGTATGGAAAGAATATTTTGGTATTGCTCATTTGCAATTTAATTTTTGCCACAAGCTCTTGAGGGACCTGTTTTATTTTTAATACAATGTAAACACATGCTACTATCAATACATCTTCTGCACATCTCATTTCTTTTAGTTATTGTCTTTCAGTACAAGTCTCTTAGTAAAACGAAATTTAAAAAATTTATTTGTTAAAAACATATGCGAAAATGGCTTTGACGGTAAAAGGAAATAAACGACCCCTAGTTTTACAATAGTTACAGAGAAAAGTCAACCCCTGGTGAAAAGATAGTCTGGAGGCTGGTTTAGGGGCAGATTGACACCGCAAACAAAACGGTGGACCATCACTGTGAATATGTGGTAAGACACAGCCCCTCTCTTGGTTCTGTGTTTTAATGTAATCCTACAGTATATATTTGCTATGTATAGGTTACTGCCTATACATAGCAAATATGCAATATGTTTTGTTAATATATTTCACACTTACACCACTTAGGGGCTCAAAAATCAAAAAAATTGTATGCGCAAGTTCTCTAATATGAATTCATACGTGCAATTTGTAGCATGTGCGTTGTTTTCTTTGTGGAATTTCCTGTATCTATGTGCATCGCTAACATTCTTCTGCAGGTCCATATTGGGGCACCATCCTACTTACTGCCTAACTCACCTGTCATGATCAGTCCAATTGGGGTAAACCTTTCTCAGCCTACATAAATAAATTAACAAAGTAACTTTCAAGCTCTTAACACGGGTTCAACATCATCTTTATTTTAGGATACCTTTAAAAAGATACAATCATTTAAAATACAGTACTTAACATTTTTTCAGTTTAGTTTTCAGTTTCAGTTTTTTAAATTTATTGTTTCAAGCCCTAATTTTAAGGTAAGCACTGAAATATTTATCTATGACGTTGACCATTTTTATTTATGATTTGGCATTTGACAGCAAGCTGCTACAAAGTTGGCTGTGTTATTAAAAGATCAAGAAATCATAACAGCACTGGATTGTTCTAGCAATGGTGCTGGAAAAAGTGATAATCCTACCTGGGATGGTGTCATCCGTTGTGTTGGAAGTTATGTTTATGCTGAAATTGATTTTGGCACTTGTGTTAAAAGCACAAATTTTTCTGTTAGAAAACACCAGGTATTTGTTTTAAAACGTTCTATTTTTGCAAAGCTGATTTTTTTAAGAGTGAAAGTATTCTTAAAGCAATAAAAGATTTTATACCTTAGGTAAATACATTTCGACTTGATTTACTATACCTAGATTATTAATAATTTTAATTTAATGTTCAAAGAAGACAAATATAATAAACAATCTTTGCTTTTCAAAGCATTTTTGGCAGGGCCATTCTATAAAACTATCTGTTTGACGTTTTCCCAATGCAGAATTATTTGCTCTACTTTGGTAAATCGATTAACATTTCATTCCAGTCCACCTTAGTTATATAATGTGTGAGAAGGTGTCAGTTTTCACTGTTATTTCACCCTAAAAATATCAGTTTTCTTTTCTTTCTCATTTAGGAAGCTGCAGAGTTATATCAGTATGTAGTCCAAACAGCTGAGAAAAGTAAGTAAGATTAAATAGGTCTCACACATACAATAACTGATGTGATACGCAGTACTAAAGCATATTATACAGAGGCTATAAAATGAAGACATTTATTATACAAAGTTACAACAGGGAATACTAATTCATGTATTGAGAATTTGATTCTTTATAAAGCATTTTTGGTATATAGTTGTATGTGCTACATTGTTGATTATTAGTCTTGTTCCCTCTTAATTATTTTAACTTTATTACTGTAAGTTACTAGAAATGCAGTCCATCAACACAGAAGAAAAGATTCTTTGATGTGTATTTTATTGTTGAAAAAAGAAAAATGTGCTCTGATTAAACCCAGCTCGAAGAGTGTGCATGCTTGAATAAATATATCAGCTACCTTTTTTTATCCCCCCACACAGTAATTGGAATTAAAAAACGACATTGCACACTCTATCTTCTGGCCTGTTGCTTCGGCTATGCTACAGCTAGCTATGGAGCTTTTGGTACCTGTTTTTGTTTAATGTTAACTGGAATATCTAGCACATAGCCATAATTAATAGTCATAATTCCAACACTATAAGTTAATAAAATAAAATAAAAAAATTGAAAAATGCAGCCAAGCCACACAGAACTTTTAGACCGGGGTTCGATATAAAACTAAAAATGCTTTTCCTCCAGATTTGTCATGCAAAAAAGCAAGGAAAAATTATAAAAATTGAAAGTATATTTTTAATATAAATTGATTTCTTATGAGACTAACTGATACGTCATCCGCTTTTCTTTGTTTTCACTAAGTTTACCTTTGCCCGTCAAGATCTGAATTTATTATTGGTCCTTTGAACAAGTCTCATTAAAAAAAAACAACTTAGGTACCCTAGAGTATTTATCTGCCAATATACCATCTGTTATAAGCCAAATAGGTACCGAATTCTGCGTTTTAAAATCAGTGGCACCATGCAAAATAAAAAAATATGCTGTGCCGTGTGCGACCTCGTTTCAAGCTAAATTTCCTGACTGAACAGCCTAGTTAGATCTAAAATTTAAAAAGTGTGTTAATATTTGCTGTTGTCAGTACGTCCCACCTCCACCTAATTAAAACAAGTGGGAACCCTGTTTTTAGGTTGTGAAGCAGATTGTTTCACAATGTGGTCAGTGTAAAAATTGCAGCTAGGACATTTTTTATGTTGGATACTTGGCCTACACTCCTACCAAAGTAAAGCCGTTGCAGCCTACTGGCTGCAGAGCACTGACCAAATGATGCTGTTTGCCCATTTTTAGACAGATAAAGAACGGACTATTTCCCAACTATTATTTCCATTACTTTTGGAACGCGATATAAAGCTAGCTTGCTTTTTCTAAACAAACGTGCAATTTTAAACTGAAAAATATAAAACAATCATATTCTTCAAAAGAAATTTCTGGAAAATTAAAGCTAAATAACAGTTGGAAAAAGTAACAAAATAACAAAGCTAAAAATTTTTATGGAAAAAGACTTTAACAGGGTGGGCTGCATCCCACTCTTCTACTCTCCACCCCAGGACTAATAGGGTTAACTTGTTTCACACCTAGAGAGCTTCAAAAATAAAAATTTGGTACACGTCTTTTCGTGTACGTTGTAGGTTGATTAGGTGCACAAGAATGTACCTCATGTTTTTGTACACCTTAAAACCACATAGGCACATGTGTGTATGCAAATGGTGCACCTTACTGCGCACCTCAATATCAGTTGTATTAATTTTTGTTTGTAATAAAATGAATATAGGAATATATGAATTAAATTCTGATTAAAGAATCGCCACTCTGTAAACGTCCTCATTAGTTAAACACACACCATATTTAGTTCTTGTTCCAATAGAAAATTCGCACATTTGCGACGTGCAAGATCAAACAATGTTGTCAGGGCCGCGGAAAAGAGGGTGCAACACCTGTCCCTTGGTTCACATTTGTAGTTTACAGTCCCTTTTGAAAATGCGAACTACGCACATTTCAATTGAAGTTTATATCTGGTTTATCAAGGATGAGAAGACAGGAAGATACAGGATCATGAATAAATAGAAATCTGATTTAACCTTTGTTGTAAGATTCACTTCCATTTTAAAAGTAGCATGACATTAACAGAGTCGATTTTTACCTGCACGGTTTTTTGTACACGTTAAGAAAAGTATGCGCACGCAAGGTGCACGCTTACGAGCGTGTACCTAATTTTCGAAGCCCTGAGCTGTGAAGAAACTTCTTGACTAACAATAACATAAACCATGATCATTGAGAGCAAACCTAAAGGTGGCCATAAATGAGTGTAAGGTTGACCATTTTCTTGTGGGCAAATAGTTAATGCACATGCGTGCTGTTTTCATAAAATCTTGTCCATGAAAATTGACTGAAGAGAGTAAGGCAAGGTGCTTTTCTTATTACATTCCAAAAAAAAATAAGGTGGCAGTAAACCTTTAAAAAAAAGGAATCTTTTTTTTTACATAATCAGTTACGAAAGTTTATTTTCTGACTATATATCCATATTTTTTCTGTTATAACACACTTGTCACTATTTTATAGCCGTATACTATTATTTTTCAACAGAAATATTCAGCCTCAACAATTCCTCTTTAAATTAATGCAGCATGGTAATTTTTTATTATTGTGGATAATTTTACAATCCTGAGCCTGAAGATGACAGTCCAGGTTTTGAAAGTGCCTGCATCTGTGGTTCCAAATTTCCTAAAAGTGTTTTTGGTCCATACGGCTCCATTCGCTCGAGCTTTTAGAACCACTTATTATTACCCTTCCGATAACCATTTTATGTTTTTTTGCTAAAAATTTGATTTTTATGACTTCATAGTTAAGGTGAAGATCGAGTATATATTGTTAACTCCATGTTTAACGTCATGTTTTGAAACAAACTGTTTTTCGTCTTTTTTGTTACCTCAATATGCTATAAAATTATGCCAGAGGAGCAATGTTCAACCTTACTTTACTTGGGAATGGTTACTGAACTGTGAAAATGATTTGCACAAAGAAGTTTTCTTACGGTTTAAGAAAAAAAACGATATTTTAACAGTAAATTAATTTGTGGTTCATATAATGCCATGATAGAAAATTCATTTTAGGGTGTTAGAGGTCTCATTTAAAAATTTAAACATACTAAACACATATGGTTGCCTAATAAAAAAATTACAGTGCTATAAATAAAAAAAGATTTTTTTATTTTTAATTTTTCAGTCGCATGCTGTTGCATGATCACAATGAAATTTGGAAAAAAAATGGTGCAAATACAGATGCATATATAAAATAGATAAAATAAAAGGTTAATTTTGAATTTAGACTGACAATAAATAAAGGCGGGAAACTCAATTAATAACGGATGACACAATCGTGGGTAACTTTGGCCATTAGTTCAAAAAGTGAAATGCAGAAAAAGCCCTAACTCATTTTGAGGAACATGCAAGTTGTTAAGCGGCTGGAGAAACGATTGCTATGGGCGAATAACATTTAAAAATGGAAAACACATCAAATACCTTATTCTTATAATATATTTTCTTAAATAAAAGACACAATAAATATGAATAACGTGAAGAAGGATTGACAACTGATAAAGCAAACTATTTTCCAGTGGGCTGCTTAAAAACTCTACTTTTCTGCTTTTTGCAAAGTAAGAACTTTTATAAAATGATATCCTCTACGGCTGAACCTATTGCACATTTCTTTCATGTGACGATTGAAATTAACTCTGCAACCAAAAATCAGCAAAACATAACGCAACATTGGGGACCGAGAAATAAGAAGCCTTAAAGGGATCCCGAGGTACTTTTACAAGTTGGACTCACCTGAAAGATTTGCATGAGAAATGCTAAATGATATATTCACTTTTTGTTAAAACTTCATGTAACTCCAGATATAGCTTTTTAAATATTTATTTTTCTTGCCGCCTTAATGGCCGCTTCGATCTTCTTGTTCGTTGAAAATTTCAGACTAGCTCCAGTCTTTTTTAGTGGCACGTGACTCTGTTACGTAGTATTTCAGTAGCGCTTTAAACATTACTGACTCTCACTCGCTATTATTAATGACTTTCATAGCCAAAAACAATTAAAATACTGTCGCAACAAAGTTAAAAAAATTCAACGTACTTTCCACATCGATCTCTGTACGAATGATTTGTTTTTGTTTAAAAAAAATAATTCAACATGATATTCTAGCCGTCTAAGCAATAAAACAAAAAAATAAGATATTAGCAGCAGGTGTGTGCATGATTTCTTTTATTTCAAATTTAAAAGAATTTATTTCAACAAACAGGTTGTAAAAATTACTGATCTATAACCTGTCGACCTAGGCGGGGTATGATTCTCAAGTGAGTATTGCCAACCTTGTTCTCAACAATCCTTGGGGACGAGGTTGCCTAAGTTACTCAGTAGATGGATATATTTTTTATTAAAAAATATTAAAAAATCAATAGAAAAGAATACTACTTTAATTTATCCCACGATACAGAGAGAGGCAGAATTTACTGTCTAATTAAAGTTTGTTTTTATGATATTCTTCCAATATGTAGCGCAAACATCAACGTAGTCTTGTAAATTAAACTCATCATTTTTCCCTTTTGCGATAGCGCGCTAAAATAAGCAGGGTTACAAAAGCAGGACAGACATCGAAGCGCGAAAGCAGAAAAGAGAGACAGGTATCCTGTCTAACATCAACGCTGCTCTGTACCTCCATGATTAGACCTTTTAAAAGCATACTCAGTCTTGGTCATGATAAACTGATTAGGAAGTAAGTTGTACACGTGCTATTTACGAACTGAAGGTCAGGGCATCATTAAGTTGAATATCGCAGAAGTCGCCGGTGACATGCTTCGAAAATGCTTGTCACAGGCACAGTTCAATGCAAAGCAAAACTGTACAGGAGACTCAATTGTTAGAGTCTTCGCAGAACATCTCCTCTCACAAAACCGAGGGCAGGGCTGACTTATTGCCTGCTGTGTCGTGTGGGAGACAGAACTTCTGGACTTCTTTTTAATACGATATACATTTTTTTCGATTATTATTACTAAACATATTTGATTTCTCTTTCCCCTTTTAAAAAGATTTTTTAAACTTTATTGAACATGTTTTTTCTTTGGTATTATTACATCACGAGAACATTCGTCCGAAAGCTGTATTAAGGTACAGGACACCTAACCTCTCCCATGTTCTGGTTATATTTAACTTGCATGGGTGCGCACTCTTCTCGCAGTATTCTCTGTGACGATGAAGGTTGGACTGACTTGTGGCATGGTTCCAAATGGTCTTCCGTCTTTCGTTCGAGTCTCAGTGTAATGCACCAGCCGAGCATAAGAGTGTCAGCATGAAGGAAAGGGGCCGACTTTAATGTTCTCTATACCTTACGTTCTTCATAATAACACCATTCATTTAAATTTCACAACAAAATTACGTCGGCAAAAACTCCGCGCTGCCGCTCTCCTGAATGTAATAATTGCAGTTTGTTGTTCGTGCATTGCCGTAGGAGGCAACTGAACTATGCTGTGGAAAAACAAATACTTTTTTCCGTTGTTATATCTTCGGCTATTTTTTACACGTCTGATCCCACAAGGCCTAGGGACTTTTTATGTGTGATTTTACCACGTCAAATTATTGCCGACGCGGGGAGGGGGAGGGGTGATGCAGCCCCCTCTCCCTTCCCCCTTTAACTTTTTCTATAAATTTTTATGGGCTTATAATCACACCTTGATATTTTGTTATTTATATTTGCCTTCCAAAATATATCCTTTTGAAATAAAAACCATACACAAATGTGTGACATGTTGAATGATCAGTAACTTTCACAACCTGCGTCTCAAATAACAGTCCTTTGAAATAAAAATCATGCACATTTTATTTTTCGTTTGATTGCTCAGCTATGTGAGAACATATGCAGAATTATTTCTATTTTTTTTAAAAAAATAATCGTTCGTAAAGAACTTTATGCAGAATTATTTCAATTTTTTTTAAAAAAAATAATTGTTCGTAGAGAGCTTTCGTTTCACTTTGCCGCGCGAAGGTATATGTTCTGGCTATGCAGTCAGTAATAATTAAAGCGCTACCGAAATAATACGTAACAGGGTCACGTGCCACTAAAAAAGACTGGAGCTAGAATGAAAATTTTTAACGAAGAAGAAGGTCGAAGATAACCAAGATGGCGGTCGAGCGACAAGAAAAATAAATATTTAAAAAGCTATATCTGGAGTTACATGAAGTTTTAACAAAAAGTGAATATGTCATTTAGCATTTCTCATGCAAATCTTTCGGGTGAGTCCAACTTGTAAAAGTACCTCGGGATCCCTTTAATCAGTGCATTACAGCAACATTACAGTAGCACATAATATAACAGTTACATCATTTTCTAGTTCTATAAAGTCGCCTTTTATATTATATTCAATCCAAGATCGAATTCATACTAAAGTTATTTAATAGTATTTGGCTGTTCCTGTTCTCCAAGATTTCCCTAATACGAGAACAGTTGAGCAGACAAACAGTTACTATTACTATGCAGTATTTTTTTAATGACAGCCATATTCCCTGCAGAAAACAACTTTTATTTTGAGAAGACACAAAGGGATTTTCTTAACCGTACATGCAAGCGTTTTGCCACGTGGCATTAACTTCTGACCTGATTGCATTTTCCAACCATTAAAAGAAACGAAAATGGATTATCTTCAAGTATTCGTATACATTTGGTTTAAAACAAAGCTTTGCTCGACCATACATACAAACCTGTGCTTCTTCATGTGCAAGCTAATCGTATTGTCTTTTACAGGCGGTTTTCAAATTCTTTGATGGTCATATTGGAACATAGACTTGATCGTTAAGCTTTTCAGATTTTTTGTTAGTTGAATTTAATTATTTTTATTGTTATTATTATTTATTATACAGGATATAGCCACTTTAGTGTTGGAAACACTGTTATCAATGTGGGTCCTGTGTTCGGAATGTATACATTATGTATACAACGGCATTACCTACCCAATTTCCCTCACATGGCATGGGTTGACCCGTAGCTGTGTTAAAGACACTTGCTAAACATGCCTGCGCTGTGGACCGAACCACGGACCTTGTGATTATGAAGCGAACTCCATAACCACAAGCCATGCTCCACAAATTTAATTAGTAATAATAGTCATAAGGCTGTGATGACATATTTGTTCAATTTTTTGGTAATACCTTTTAAAATATTGTGTTACCATAACTATAAGGCTTAAAGAAATAAAACATGTCATTCTAAGTGCTGAAATTTAAAAACTCAGAAACTATATTTATATATATATATAAAAAAAAATTACTTATTATGAATTTTATCAGATTGGTCTAAAAGCATCCAATAATATAACTATTATTAAAAGGTTTAAAATCAGATACTAAGCACAGCTTTGGCCAAAAAGGACAGCTATAAGCCAGAAAGGACATTTAAGAAAAAAAAAAAATGTGCAATACCTTTGGAGAGCAAGTGTGATAACGTGTTTATAATATAAACCAAAAGTAAATTGTTAAAATATTGTTCAATTTAAATCATGGTTCATAAAGTGCTTTGTTCATTAGCGATTAAGTGAAACAGGACAGTATTATGTATGGATTGTGTAATTTTGAATAATCAAATTAAACGCAAGTCTTCTTCAACGTGTTATAAAATTCTTTGAAGTCACAGGTGAACTTATCAATCTCAGCGATGGAGAGCACCTAGCTCCTAATGACTATGAAGATTTTGTTCATTTAATAAAAACAACATTTAATTTGAAAACCAAATTTTGAAATAAGTTTCTGGACAAGTTCTGGTTTTTCAATAAAACAATAACTTTACACAATTAGAAAAAAGCAAGAAAATACTGTGCATATTAACAATCGCAAAGAAGAAACAAAGTTTTTGCGTAAAAACAAACTAATATTATATTATCATGAATAATTTATGGACGGTTAAAATAAAAGATCAATTTGCACATTTTCCCCCGCACTTCCCGTGAATATAGTGCGTATAAAAGTAATGTTTTAAACCACCTTAAAAAACGTCAAATTGGTGATAAGCCTGAGCCAAAAACCAAACCATCCCACTGTCGTGATTGAATAAGCTTTTTGTACTCTAGAATTAATAAAAATTAGTAAATAAACTTGATTCTCGGTAGAAAATAAAAATATATATCATATAATTCATGTAAATTTAACTAATTAAAAATGCCAGAACAACTTAACCGTATAATAAAGACACTTATTGTAATATTTCAGCGTAAATAAAGTATGCAGCATCATACAAAGAAAAAGATAGTTATCAATGACTATATAATGTTTATTCTCCTATGAACTAAAATATACAGCTATAACTATGATTTTAGGTGATGATACGCTTTATAACAAACATGGCTGCAACAGGTTAAACTACTTTTTTATCTTGTAAAATGATTAGATACTACTGTGATATGAATAATCTTATTATAAACAACTGGTTGTTTAAAAAATAAATCTTGTGGGAGTCTCGTAAAAACAAAATTAAGCCTTATATGAAACTTTCTAAACATAGAGTTTGATTCTAATTTTTGTACCTTTAAAATGATTTTCAGCAAGAGGCTGTCAATATAAAGATGATAAACATAACAGTTTGTAAAGTGTATAATAAAACTGTCAATGTATAGTTTTTCAATTTTCACAATATAAGTTGATAGTATACTTATAATGTAAGCTATGTTTTTTTAAATATATATATACTTTTTAGCTGAAAAAAGTACTACACGTCTTTTATAAGAACATTTTGCATTTTAGTTAATGTTCTTTATTTGTTTTGTTCTAAAAAATAAAATAAAAATTTTGTCAGATTTAATATTTTTAGATTTAGGATTGAGAGAAATAGATGTTGAATTTATTAATTGTAAAAATATACACATAAGCTAGTAAAAAAGTAGAAAATAATATTTCTTAGTTACTCAAACTCATTGTTTTGCTCTAATCAACAAGGAAATTTTGGTTTAGCACTACGTTTTTAGTTTTGGAAAAATCTCAGGCTCAACTATTTTTACTACCTATATAAATATGGTTAAAGGGATCCCGAGGTACTTTTTCAAGTTGGCCCCACCTGAAAGATTTGCATGAGAAATTCTAAATGTTATATTCACTTTTTGTTAAAACCTCATGTAACTCCAGATATAGCTTTTTAAATATTTATTTTTCTTCTCGTTCGACTGCCATCTTCGACCTTATTCTTCGTTAAAAATTTTCATTCTAGATCCATTTTTTTTTAGTGGCATGTGACCCTGTTACGTAATGTTTATGTAGCGCTTTAAACATTACTGACTGTTATAGCCAGAACAGATACCTTTGCGCGGCAAAGTAAAACAAAAGTTCTTTACGAAAGATTGTTTTGTTTAAAAAAAGATAAAAATAATTCTGCATAAAATTCTCTCAAACGATTTTCTTTTAAAAAAATAAAAATAATTCAGTAAATCTTCTCACACAGCTAAGCAATCAGACAAGATATTAAAGTGCATGTTTTTTTATTTCAAGGTCTTTTATTTGAGAAAGCAGGTTGTGCATGATTTTTATTTCAATGGACTTTTATTTGAGATGCAGGTTGTGAAATTTTCTGAACGTTCAACGTGCTGCACATGTGAAAAAAGGTTAAAAGGTGGTTAAGAGGATGTCAACCGTCTTGTATTAATAAGAAAAGTCCTAAGATAATATATCACAGCCGTGAGCTGTTCAATATAAAAAATACCTTTTAAATATAACAACGCGGTGCAAGTATTTCTTAGAGATAAGTTTTGCCATCTTATCAATAAATCGTTCTGATGCCAAATATGTCGGGCTTGACAAGCATTTGTTTTTAAAAAGTATATATATTTCTCAAAATCAATTGTCAAAAAAACTGTTTTAGCTAGCTATAGTTATATAAAAATATTGAGTATATATCAGGTGTTAAAACTAGCTAAGACACTGGCCTTAAGGATCATTTTGCTAAAAGACAAGTAAGTTAAGTTAGCTAGCTGGGTAACTAATAAAATTATTATGCAAACTAAAACAAGTTTATCGAAAGCAAAACTAGAAAAGCCAATCTTAAATAAAGATAGAACAGTAACCTAGCTAGCTAGTGTGATCCTTCTATAAATAGCCAAGAGCAACAACAAAACTTGAGTGTAACTACTGATCTAAAAATAAAGGTTAGCCATTGTCCTAGCTACAGCTTGGGTAGCAGGCTAACTTGCAAGCCATCTGTTGCTGGTTATCAAATTGAAATACTTTAAACCATGAAGTTATGCAAGAAAGGCAAAATCGAATGCAGACAAAATCCCTGGTTATAGCGCTACTGAAAACAATTATATTTATGTTTAATTTTTCGCATAAAAACTAATTTAAAAAATGTTGTTTTCTGTGAAAATAAAAACTGTCAATGAAGATTAACAACATGTCAATCATTCAAATCCTTCAAATTCTTCTTGGGGACAGTATCTGAAAAGTTGCAACCTTTTTCAATACTGTCATCGTCGTCTTCATTACACTCATCTTCATTGCTAGAGATAACTACCTCAATGTTGCTGATTTTCTTTTTCGGAGGCTTGAAAGAAACTTTATGCCGCTTCTCTTTATAATTATATTTTTAAGCGCGTTCAAACGGGTAACAAGCATTTATGCAAGCACTTTGCTCGAATTTCATGTCAAGGCCTGCATTTGTATTACTAAGATCGAAATTAAAAGAAATTATTTTATAAAGGTTGGTCTAAAGCACACAAATTGTTTCAGGGTTTGTAGTTACTACTGTTTTTGGTAAGCTGTAGTTTAGATGTTTGTTAGGTGCCAATATTTTGAAAGTTTTGAGATTTAGATGTTTTCAGTGGAGGAACAGTTGTAATGTTACCATTATGCTTTTCAATTGTAGTTCAACATTGAATTTTTGAGGATTGTGTTTAAAACTCAATAATCAAAGATAGGTGGTACTACCATTTTACATATAGCAAAAATTCTCTGAAAACTGCTAGAGTGGGTTGCCTTTTATTTTAAAAAAGATTAAATTATGTTTTAAATAAATAAGTCTTGGATATTGTCTTCCCTTTACCTTATGCATTAATATATGATATTTTATCATTACAGGAAATTGCTTACAAAAGGCAAGCCCATTATTTACTCATGTTCTTACCATAATTTCAAGTGTACACGGAAGTAGTCCTGTGGTCATGATTTATTCAAATGTGATGTTGAAGTCAATCTTGTCTAACCATAAACACTGCTGTGAACTTGGTGTCAGCAGATGGCATGGTAAGATATTCTATTTTGTATGATTGTTTAAGGGGAATTGAAAGCAAGAAGGGAAATCTTTATTTTGACTTAATGGTATTTATAAAAGCTTCTGAAAAAGTGTAGAAGGGTCCAAATAAACTGTTTTTTGTATCTTAAGCAAACTCAGTGTTACACAACCTCTGATTAGTCTTTTTCATTTACCTTGCTATCTTGAATATTTTATTGTGCTGGCCTTACTTTCTTAACACATCTGCAAAGCTGTTCCTCTTCGCACTTAGCGCTTAATATGATATTTTTACTACCACCTGACTTTCACTTTCACTATAAAATTCTTCAAGACAGTATCACAAACCAGCAACCTATCAACTTATTCTGGGAAATGCACTCTTCCCCTGATATAATTTCCACATCGTTCACAACCTTCAGACTTTCTAACCAGGAAGTAATCTATCTGTGTCTGACAACCACCTGACTTATATGTTATCAGGCTACTCTGTCTCTTACAGCTGTGTTTAAAACCACCATGTCCGTTGCCATTCCAAACTCAACAATCTCTCACCTTCCTTATTTCTGCTTCCAAATCCATAGCCTCTATGCACATTTCTATAAACTTTTAATGAATTCCATAACATTACTGAAAATACTGATAGTGAAAGAGAAAAACTCATTTTACTCATCGTCTCAGAATGTTTGTGAGTAATTCGTATAATTCGTATAAAAAAATTTGTATTCATTTATTAAATCTTTCGTATCGTTTTATTGTTAATACGAACTTTTTCGTATCATTAAAATTATAAAGTTTGTATCATTTAAAATAAAGTTCCTATGTAGTTCGTATCATTTTGAAGACGTTTATATAAAAATTTGCTTTTACGAAGTTCGTTTATTATAATTGGACTATTATCTAAAGTCTTTATATTTAAAAGTTTTAACAATTATAAAGTTTGTTTCATTAACGAAGTTTGTTTAACAAATATTATTTGCGCTTATTAGGCGTCTTATTATAAAAAAACTTTCAAAATAAACTCACTGCATCTTGTTATAAAAAAACTAAACTTTACTTTATGAAAATTAAATAATAAGTTTAAATAATATTGGTTGCGCTAGAATTAAATAATAAGTTTAATTCTTCAATACAGTGTCTACAACGGAGGAGGTTGTTACGACAAGCATATTATTCTATGTATTTTCGCATCACGTACGCAGTTAATATTTTTTGTTGCGAAGCAAAAATAATAATAATTTGTGTCACTAAAAATTTTTTGGATAAATTTGTTCTCTTGTTTTGAATTATTAAAATAACTAGCTAGGTCAAGGTGAAAAGATAAAAATACTTGCATGCTCAAAAACTTTTTTTTAAAGTTATGCCGCAAGATTTTTTCTTGTGTTCTTTTGAAAGTTATACAGCAAGAATTATTCTTGTGCTGTTTTAAAAGTCATACAGTAAGATGTACTTGTGTTGTTTCGAAATTTATGCAGCAAGTTATTCTCCTCCCACTTAAAATAATAGAAAAAACAGGAAAATTAATTTTTATGAAAGATTTTAGTGTTCTTTTAATGTTTCTTGCACAGTCTTAATTGAAAATCAAAATCTAAATGCTAAATCTTTTTACGGACTATAGTTTAGTTGACATTATTTAAATTCTTTCGCAGCATTAAAATTACATATTTAAAATTAATAACGGAGGAGGGTGTTACGACAAGCGTATTCTACCTTTTTTTATTATATTTCCTAAATGGTATCGACGAAGTCTTGCAGTATTACGTTTTAGCTAGCGTAATTTCAAACATATATAATCATAACGAAGGAGAGTGTTACAACAATAATAATATTTCTTGTTTTTCACTTGTATATATTATAACTATTTTAGCGAAAGTAGCTAATTTTTGTTATAAATGACATAAAAATTTAAACTTTTGTTAGTTTTGTTTAGTTATGCGCAATTACACTGGTACTTTTGAAGTTCGTTTAAAATTTGTATCCATTTTTCGTTATGATAAAAAAACTTCGTTTAATTTTTTGTGTTTGGTTTCGTATTAAAATGATTTGCGCAATTACGCCGGTACTTTTGAAATTCGTTTTAAGTTCGTATATCAATATACTTCGTTCAAAGTGTGTATCATTTTTTTGTATGATAAAAGAACTTTGTTTAAGTTTGTATCATGTTTTAAAAAAAGTTCGTTTGAACTTCGTTTATACTTTTTATTTTAAACGAAGCACTTCGTATGACATTCGAAGTACTTCGTAGCGTTCGTATGATACGATACGAAAAAAACATACTAACATTTTGAGACGATCCCTTATAACTGCAAATAAATACTTATTCTAACAATTTCCTGACTTCTATTACACAAATTTTGTATCACCGTCTCACCACAAAGTTCCTTTTCACCTCCTGTCCTACTGTTAATATCTGCCATTATGACTGCTTGTGAAAGTTCGGCAAGCTTGTCCCTAGCGTGCGCTATTTTTTTCTATTGATAGAAGCTTAGAGCGAGCTGGGAAAGAGTTTAACGGTTATAAGGGACTCTAAGTTCTAGCTACTGTCACTGCCTGGGGTGGCTATGGCTGGAGATGAGGTTGGTATGACCTGTATTACACTATTGATGTCAGTTACGTAACAGTACCTCAATTACTATTAATAACAAACCTAGCAGCTTAAACTTGGTGCACAAGTGCAAAATAGGAGTAACGAAAAATTGTTAACTGTTACCCTGTACCAACATTTACACTAGCCATGATGGTGCTTACACTTGACATCTCTTCTGCAATGTACAACAATTTCACTCCTTTGAGTTTTTATCCTGTTTGTACAGTTTGTCGGATCAACTGTTTCACTGCCATTAATAAAGAGTTTTGGCATTGTTTTACAGCTGGATGCCCTTCTCAACACCAACTGTTCACAGACCAACTTTCACAATGACCCCTTTTAACTAAGACACGATCATCCCACTCCATTTCAAATATGTATAAAGAAAAAAGCATTTTTTAACACTACACATCCACTGTGCATCAAAATACTTTCATCTGGCAGACAATACAGATTGTGAGTTCTTAAAAGGTGAAATATTTTGATATTAAGGAAGAAATAGATGAAGGGTAGCTCGATTGTAACATTATTATCTTTATCTATTTTTTGTGTTTGACAAAAAAGGATCATGTTGTTTTTGTTGAATAATAAAATAAAATTGCTGTGTGGTACAGTTAATAACTTTTGCATAACTTTTGTTAAAAAATTTTACTAAATCTGCATAAAATCATAGCAAGGAATCCATTAAGAATCCAATCAGTTCACTTTATTATAACAAAACACTTTCAAGACGTGAAAGAAGATTTGCTGTGTAAACTTTTGTATGAATGAAAAGGTTTAAAGTTTAAATATCGGTAAAATACTTTCAGCAAACAAGAAAAACAATGTGGCAAATAATCTGAAGCTATGATTTTTTTTCTTTTTTAAATAAAAAATACATATAGTAGCAAAAGTACTCATGGTTAAAATTTTCTTTTTTAGAGTTTACAAGATATTATTTTCAACTTCTATTGGAGCCACTAAATTCAAACATTCACATTTTGTGTGCAAAAGTATTGGTGCAGTTACTTATGATTGCAGATAAATTGCCATATATTGACGTAGATGGAAATGTTGAATATTTTATAAAAGTGTTTCATTATAACAGGTAAGTAACTTCATGTACATTTTATGAACTCTGTACACAAAGGGTTATTGACATGATTTGCCCTGCTGAAGCTTAAGGATTATATATGAGACTAGAAGAGTGATGTTGAATTCCAGGTTAATTGCTTAAGTGCAGCTATGCCACAGGTCGCTAATGCTCAAAAATGTATTAATCTCTAAATGTGATATCTTTTAAAAGAATCACTGTCTTGCAACTTCAATTCATATAAAAGCACATGCCTCATGTTCTTTAACCTTGGGTTGTATAACTCAGCTTTAGGGAAACATACCCAATCTGGTTCCAGGTGGCCCCTAGTTACCGACATGGGTGACAACGTCAGTTATTTCCAGCCGTTACCAAGATATTACGCCTCAAAGATAATAGATAGCTAATTTGACAAACAAACTAAAAAACATCCTCTTTGCAAAAGTCACAGACACACACAGCAGTTTATTATATAGATTATATATAACTATTTCCCATACCATTATTTGTTGCTCACATCTGCTTAAACTATGCGAAATGTTTTATGTTGCATGCAGATTTAACTTATAATAACAACATTAGCATCACCATTAATAGGTAAAAGAGTTACATCATCAACATTGCATTAAGAACCTTGCGTAAATACCCTATCTCTTGGTGATTATTGTCTGCTGACATGGGGAATAATTGCATCCTACTGTGAATAAAAAATAATTCATTCATCATGTGATGTAAAAAGAAAACTAATATTCAGAAATTTGTAGAGAAAAAACAGTTTTGTTGGTTTGCTTTAGTTATCACTGTAAAAGAAGATAGCTTCCTGGCAATAAAAAGAAGAGCCCTGCTCGTACCACTAGACTATATGTTTGGCATACAGGATACTAATTTTTTGGTACAAATCTTGACCTATATTATATTAAAAAATGATTTACACATACAAAAGGTATTGTATAATTTGCATAGCAACCATTGGCCCCTTTTCCTAACAAACAAGAAAACCAACTCAGTTGACACCACTATTGATTACAAATTTTGTTTTATCAATAGATTTTTTGTGTTGCAAAAAAGGCATTAAAAGTAAAATAACAACCATACAATCAATTGAAGTTAATCAAAGTGAATCCAGAAAAAAACACTTATCATAATGGATGTGAAAGGTAGCACAAAACAGCACTCATTCCACCCTCTTCCCCAGGTTTTTTTGTCTTTTTGATATGAGAGAAGACGACGAAAAATACCCTGGTGTCGTTGATTAATTTTTGGCCAGATTATGCAAACGCGTCATACGTTAATTTATGCGACTAGCAATGGCGGAACTTTAGCGGGCAGAATTTTATGTTCCGGCAACAGAAAAAAACAAGGAATTAAAGAGAAGGATATATGTAGACAGCTTCAGATATCATATAAGTTTGCCTTAGACATTCTGACATTCTGTTATGTAAAACAGCAGAACCATTAAGGGGTATTTTGGGAAATTATTTTTTGCAAAAACTAATTTTTGAAATACTTTTAAATTTTTACGAGAACTAATTTTTTGCGAAGATAAAAAGTTCTACTCTTGTTTAAAATACCTCCTTAATTTGAATGAAAGTGTGAGTATAAGTACTGAATGGAAAGGAACAGAAAAATTTCTGAGCATGTTTACGTCACATGAACAGAAAATGTTCTTGTCTATTCTGTTCTGAGCAAAGTAAAATCGAGTTTAACTTGTTCTTTGCGTTGTGTGCGAAAAAGACAAGTAGAGAATTGTTTAGCCAATAAGGTTATTTCATTGGGTGAGGATTGCGAAAAGTGTGTTTACTTTCTGTATAAAAATGCGCAATATTATGAAATGGAAGATACAGGTAGAAAATTTTTTGTTCTGTTCCTGTCCATTTCATATCATGGAAAATTTTCCTAAAGTGGAAAATAGCTGTTAAAGGTACTGTCCGATTAAAAATCAACTAAAATTTTGACAAGAAATTCTTATTTGTAACTAATTTCTATAAAAGAATTAAATAATTATTTGTTTTCTTTCCTAACACCAACTGAACAACATCTCATTCTTGTTTACAAAAAAAGCATGCGGTCTCTCGCTTCGATTGTTTATATGGATGGCGGATGATAGATGATAGGCACTAAAGCGAGGCTGAAATAATATGTCGCGTGTGACGTATTTACCTGGAGCGCGCCGAAGTGACCAAAATAAATAAAACGTGGGCCAGGGCTGATATTTTATTATATGTTTAAAAATTTTGGTAATTTTACCCCCTGAATTGTGAAAGACCGCTTTTTATGAATTATTCATATGGAATTAAAAAATCGAAGGCGAGAGATGTGTCTAGACCTTAAGGTAAACGCACACTGTGCTAATTCTGTACGAACCTAAGTAAGAAGCATTCGCTAATAAAACTTGAAGTTCAATATGACTTTAGCCTTAGGGTTGCATAGTTGTTTCAGCTACTCTAAAGCCAACTAATCAATAATTAAAAATTAGTTTCCTCTTTACTAGATGTCCCGCCACAGAGAGATTAGACTCAGATCGCACATTCAGTAAGGTTGAGAGGCAGAATAATGTTGTGGTGCGCTGTTGTGAATTGCACTAACAACAGTCGAAAAAACCAGGATAAAATTTTTTTTTCGCTGCTCAAGGATCCAAAAAAAAATCTTCCGTATAAGGAAAAACCAAAAGTCAGAGAAATATCTGAACGGAGGAAAGAAAAGGATGTTAAGGAGGTGAGTGGGGGCTGGTAACTAGGTGGTTGTTCGAACTCTCTGTCATGGAGTGCCGCCAAAGATGTTCACAGCGTACTCTTCAATAAAACCACCGCTCGGAATCCTTCGTGTTCCGTAATACATTTTTATCTGAAAAATATTACAATATTACTCAATCAAACTCGCATCTAAGAATTTCTCATGAAGGAGTAGAAAATTTATACCATGTAATTGAAAATATTTAATAGAGTCCAGTCTTTTTCAGGAGAGGCGTGCGATCGCACGCGCACGCCTTGGCACACGCCTAAATCGTTTCAGGCGTGTGATTAATCGCACGCCTGAAAAATAAATATTGAGTTTTCAAAATCAACCTATAAAATCCATTTTATAGCGTGCGATGGCAGCCCTCGAAATAATTTTTGGACAGTCGTCAGACAAAACATCCGATAGATTTCCGTCTTGGTCGGACACTTTTAGATCTCAGAAATTATTGAATAGTCCTGGTCCTTTTAATCCACAAGCAAGCCTATTCATAGCCAACCTGACCATCCTAGCTAATTCACCGACTCCTGACTTAGTTAAAAGAACTACGTAGACATAAATCTCTTTTGCCTGGCCCCTTCGTCGTTGGTAACCAGGTCTTACACAAGAAATCCAGCCATGCGATTCTTAACTAATGCGGAGGTGAACGCCGACGGAGCACGGATGAAGCAAGTCTGCAAAACTGCACTTACAGGCGGAATAGACATTTTATCATGGATTTAATTGTAGATAATTTCTTCATTTGACAAAATAATTGGAAACCATAGCAGGTCCGAATTTAATGGATTTTTTCTTTATGCCTGTAAAAACGAAACCTCGATCATCGTGTTTGGGGTTCACGATTTAAAACGTCCCCCACTTTTCTACCGCAAAATGAATGCGCAACAAAAACCTTGGAGACCGTATCGCAGGCGTAACATTCTTCAAAGAATGCGTTTTACATCACACACGTTACTTGATTTACACGTGCGAATCATCGCACATCTATTCAAATATTCCTGAAAAAAACTGAGAGTCTGTCTCGTGACAGCAAAAACATTCTACTTCAGAGGGCATCCTCTCACATTTATCGCACAGGCACCATAGACCTCCGTCAACATTTAGGCGAGTAGGAGCAACAAGGTCTCCAATGTTATGTTCCTCTACGTCTTGAAAAGTCGGAACTAGCTCATCATTCGCTGTTCTTTCCGGCTCGAATTGAAATCCTAGAACCTGCGAATTATTTTCATTCATTGCTATCTTCATGAAGAACTTTTTTAAACAAAGGAAAAAAATTATAAATAAACATTTAGTCATTCGATGCGCAAGTCGGGGGGGGGGGGGGTCGCCTAATAAGAAGCCAGGTAACTACGTCACAAGCAAAAATGTGCTGAATAATGAATTGACCCAGTCCTTTTGCCGCGTTCGAAAGTTCGTGAAGATGGTAGATGAGTGCAGCAAGATCAAAACAAACAAACGATGGTGCTAAGTATTGGATAAATCTTTGTTGTTTAAGAGTGCAATATTTGTTATTTTTGATACTTAATAAAACAAAAGAAGAGATATTGTTTTTTAATCGGACAGTACCTTTAAGGTGCCCAGTAAAGTGAGCTATGAAATACTTCTTGTTGGAAACCATATCTTTTGCAAAAATTATAATTGAAATAAAGACTGAAATCTTGCGATAACTTGTTTTTATGTTGGTTTGATAAATTTGAGTCAAAAAATATTTCCACTATTATCATAGTTCCTGAGTTTCTGAATTTGGTAGTTTTCGGGGACACCGATAAACGAATTTCGACAGTATATCAATTTTGACAAAGATACATGTGCAAAAAACATTATGAGCAATTCTCATAATTGAAATTGTCAGATCTAAATAAAAATATGTGCCATGCTTGATTGGTCAGGGTTCACACTCTTTTTTTTTCAAAACAAAATTTGAGAAGATTTGAGGACTTTTTTGAGGAGATTTTTGTCATTTTTGAGGAGCTTTTGTTAACAAAATTGAGGAGATTTGAGGCGAAAAACTCGCACTTGTAAAAATGAAGGAACACACAGAGTGGCATCTCAGTATTTTTCTACAAAAGATAAGTGTTTGCAGGCCACAACAACCACAAGTTGTGGTGATTCAAAATAAACAATATAAAAACTAGCATATATAAAATATATTTTTTTTTTGTGGAGATTTGAGAAGAAAACCTAAATGAGGACATTTAAGGAGTATTTAGGAGACCTTTTGAAATCAGCGTCTTTTTAAGCTGCGAGTGGGTTGATTTTACCTGCCTCTGCATGAATAAGGTATTACTGAAATTCATAGATTTCTCAGAGACACTAAGATTCCCTCTTTTTCTTTTTCTTGAATAAATTCATTAATTCATCAAATATATTGCTATTGCATTTTACGTCTCTAATCCTATCGTAATTTTCAAACGTTAATAAAAGTTGAGCTAGCTAATAGCTAGCTAAATGTAAACAAAGTATCAAGCTAAAATACATAAGGATAGCTGTTATCAGCACGTCTGCAGTAGGTTTTTCATCACCTACTACGTGCTAAGCATATTAACAACCTTGTTTTAGCTAGCTTAGCTAGCTACAAACACTTTCTAAAAGACAGGGCTGTTCTTTTATTATTTCAGCAGTCTACTATTCTTTCTTAATGTACAACGCAGCACCAGGACTGAGTCAGTTATGTTTTATTAAATCTAACAAAGTAACACCAAAATGTTTTTAATAAATTTTGCTGGCTTTATAAAGTTTTGTTTACAAAACTGATTGATCATGGCTTCATGCACCATTATTATTGACCTGAAAACATGCTGACTAAGGAAAAAAATCATCATAATTATGCGAAAATGTGAAAGCCAATCATATTTCAAAATCGGTCAACGATACCAGGGTATTTTTCGACGTCATCTTTCATATCAAAAAGTCAAAAACCCTGGGGAGGAGGGTGCACTCATTCATTATTAACAATGAGTGTGAAAGACCACACAAGCAAAAATTCTTTTTTTTTTGCACTTATTTTAAAGCCTAAAAGTATTTTTACAATGATACTTGAATATTTAAAATATTTTTGCATAATGAATACGTTTTCTTTTATTCCTAGTGGAGAGCAATCCCTTGTACGTGGATACAATAACCGTCAAAAGATGGGGTGTTTTCACATGACCGTACGTTAATGTGCGTGCGTTGAGATGCTATGATGTTTCAGTAATAAAGGCAGCTTTGCAGCTACCACAATTGTATTTAAAAATAACACCAGACATCATTTCGGATTTATTCTTTTGGATTTGGTCTTTTTACTGAAAAAAATCAAGTAACTGAGCACGTGTCCTAAAAACAAAAGTTTAAGATATTTGTTCTTTGACATGGTACTTATTTAATTGTGCGTAGTACTTTTTTTATAGTAACCCATAAATTCAGTATCATTGTAAGGAATGCTGAGAATTAAAACGGGTGTGTGAACTCCTGAAATGTTTTTAAAACCCTTTTTTTATTATTTAATATTTTTTATTAGATTATATATAAGTTTTTGATATATACTGCTATAGATAGTTACAATAGGATTTCCTATTTAAGTAAAGCCATTTTTTATTTGATATTTTGCATAAGAAGGAATATATTTTCAATTATAACTGTTTTGGCATAAAGATGACATTGTATGCTTATATATTTCTTTCATCATAGACATACAAAAAATTTTACCATCTTGGAATTGCTCTTAAAAGCAGTTTGCACATTTGCATCTGTATCCTACATTAGTGCACAGAAATCAATATATATTCTTGGACACAATTTATTTCCTGTTTTGAGATGTTTCTGGTACTACGAGGTGCTTTCCATCAAGGTATGAATAGTATCAGATTATTGCACCTGTAATAATTTAGTTGTGCTAATGAAGTCCAAAGGAAGTTTAAAATAGAAATCCAACCTCTTTAATGTATTTATACTTCTAGATTTCACTGGTACAATTTTTTAAAGTTTTAACTATTGTATATTCTATGATGGAGGAGGCAGGTATAGAAGACACTGATACTACTCATAGTAAAGCAAAGGTATTAGCTTGCTGCCATTTCAAATTGTAGTAAATATCATTAATGTTAACTGTGTATCAAACCGTTTCTCTAGACAAGTGCAATGACACACACTCGCAAAAAAAAGTGCTCCTTTTCACATTCAAAAATACTTGTCACTTTCTAGAAACGATTGATGTTTCTGATGGTAAAGATGATGTTCTAATACAGTAAAATGTAAATTACAAAAGTATGATTATTTTAAAGGAATCATCCTTGAGCAAAATTGTTTTTTAATAACATTTTATGTTTTCAAAAATTTGTAAATATAAATATTTCCCTTTTCTTCTCATTATCCATACATTTTGTTACTTGTGAATAAAACTACATATTTTTGAGAGTAGTATTAATAAATATGAGTAAAATAATGGTGTAACAATGACTAATAACGGCAGTATGTAATAATCCTAACAAATGCTAGCTTAATCCTAAATGTAGCTATAGCATAGCTTACCTCCCAGTTTAAGAAAAACATCAAACAATGTTGAAGTTGTCCTCTTTTTGTAAATATTCGCCAGTGGTATTTTTATATAAGTACTAAATTTTAAGTGTCCAATCTTTGCGTCTGCAGTGCATGTCAGTGCAATTAAAGTGCCCTGTATATAAATTCTAAAAAGGTTCGTGCCATTGGCTCAGTCTTCACGAATTACACCACGAAACAAAGAAACAGTATTTTGCTAGTTCCCGTAGCCTATATATATCGGAATTAATTGTCTTTTATAAGAACCAGTTTATACGAAGGCTGCTAAGATTTTTATAAGAAGGCTGCTGAGATTTTTGTTCTAAATATACATTCAATTAAGAACATACTCCACCTGAATTCCCTCATAGTATAAAAACAAAGTAATTAAGTAATCATATCATATCTTTTTTGTTTCTCTGAACCTCCTTTATTGTCCTTTGATACCGAGTTCTATTAAATAAAAAGTCTACTTATTCTCCTACTACCTTTTTCTGGAGAATCATAGATGCTGTTCCAAACCACCTCCACCTTACCATTTGTAAACGTAGACTAACAATTTGTCATTTGGACTAAAGATTAAAAGAAATCTAACCACAGCAACAACAACAACAGGTTCATACTCAGTAGATCGAAAAATGATTAAAGAATGTTTACGCAGGATAATTTTAACTAGATCGGCAGAATGTTCTAACTGGAATATCTGTTGAACTAATTCACTTTGTACTTTGACTATTCAAGATAAAATATTCGAATAACGATGAGAAGGGATCTATGTTACAAAACATAAAATTAAAAAAAGCAAAAAAAAAAAAAAATAGAGAGAAGAATTGTGTTAACAAAGTTATAATGAAGAGAAAAAAAGCGAACAAGATAGAATCTTTCCATATCGCACAATTTTGATGCCCACAGCTAAGGAAAGATTTGAGTTTTTGAGTAGATGATAGAGAACCAGAAAATGATAAAAGTGATAAAAGTGAAAAATCAGAATCACATGGAAATGAAACCGAAAAAGAAGACGTAAAAATACAGGACAATAGTAAGCAAAACATAGTTAAAAAATATTTTGGATAGTGCTTGAGGTTGCAAGTTTTACAACGGAATCCAATGTTCACAGAATTGTTTCTACTGATAAATGCTATTAGCAATTCTTGCAACAAATAATTTTGTAAAATATTACAAATCAACGGTTACTACTGAGAAGACATGGAAATATGTATTGTTTTCCGTGAAACACTTTAACATTTGACAAAGTCGTAAGATTCATAAACTTCATGATTCGTTTTAATATCCTTAATTAATATGTTGTATTTTGTAATATTACAAGCACAAAGTATTTTTGATTCCCCTAACAAGTTGCAATTTAAAGAAGATATATCAAACTGGAAGAATGGCAATGGTGAAGTAAAAACTATCTACAAGTTCTAATCATTCCTTGGGTTGTTATATCATGTAGAAAGGAACAAGATTTAAGCATGTTTATTCATGTCAATAATATCTATCAAAGTGAAAGTTTTGAGGGATTGATGGAAATGCATTTCATTTTAACAATGAAATCCAAAAGAGTAAAGTAATAAGATATTCTCCAAAAAGATCAACACCTCAAAGAAAAATACCAAAACGCCTCCTATCGAAGAATAGTTGAAAAATGTAGGACGTGCTGTAAAAAACGAAATTCATAATATCCAAAACACTTATTCACAATTGCCATCATGTGAAGATGAATTGATAAATGCAAAAACCAAAGACCCCCTCCCCCAATTTTAAATAGCCTAATAATGTCAATTTTGTCTGGCTATTTAAAGATAAGAATGTGAGAGAAAATGAAAATTTTTTTGTCAATCTGCCAGCACGTTATATACAACTTCAAAAATGCTTGTTACAGATGTTTCAAACACACCTTGTTGGATCAAAAGTTGTGATACAGTGGTTAAACAGACTCACTCATGGTATTTCATACAACGAGGGTAACTATTTGGAAATGTTGTTGGCTGTCAAAGCGATGAACTTTGTTTTTATCAGGAGCAATTGTCCATCAACATTGTCATCTTCGGTATTTATTACTTTTGTTTGGGACAACATTGACATAAATCCAGAATCAACGACAGGTTCGTTTTACATTGATATTCATAGTTTTCTATTAAATCTTTTGTCATTTATTTTGTGACTGGCCAATACAAACAAGACTCAATAAAATCGTTCGAATGTAAAGACGGGGATTGACTGGATCAGTTAGGATGAAAGTTGAGCAAAGAGACCATAACTGGCCATTAAAGTGGAAAAAGTTTCTTCTTGATCTGAAAAACAAGACTGAACTGATACTTTCATTTTGCTTGATTTAAGGAATTTTGTAGCCCTGACAAGCTGTTTGGTGACTGAACTTTATTCTTTAATGTAGATTTCAAATTTTGCAAGTTGACATGCAACGTCGGAGAACAGGTTACAATTTCTATCTTATTTTTGCAGTGGTGTAGGAACCAGAGGACAGGCGATTTTAAAAAAAAGAAACATAAATTTTTTTATTAAATCCCCCCCTTTTATGCATTTTCAGGGAGTCTTGAGGTTTTAACTTTCAAAATCGTCCCTTTGTGCCAAACCATAGTTGCCCCTTACAGAGACACTAAATTTAAGCCCCCCTTTTATGCATTTTCAGGGAATCTTGAGGTTTTAACTTTCAAAATCGTCCCTTTGTGCCAAACCATAGTTGCCCCTTACAGAGACACTAAATTTAAGCCCCCGCAAAAAAAAATAAAACTGGTACCGGAGTAAATCATGATGGACATAAAAAAGATCTTACTAGACCTCAGCATTGACTGCAGTAATGCTCTTCCAGGTCTGTGCCCTTTTCTGTGAATACAAAAGTGCCTTCCACACTGTTGGTAAATTCAAAGCTTTCAAAACAATGATAAATTCAAAGGATTTTGTTGCAGCCTGTAAACAAATAAGTTGATTGAATTGAAAACTTTGTCTCTACTTTTTATGGTGTAAGGGAGTGTAATAACGTCAACCAAGCAAGACATGCTAAATTATGCACCAATACACGAGTCACTGAACCACAGAAACTTTCTTCAACGAAGGATGCACTTTTATACCATTGTAAAAGATTGTGATATGTAATATTTGTGATATTATCCAAAGATTCCAAAACCGTATGAAGGATGGGTCTGGACTTTGGATGATGGGAATTTGGAAGTTTAATGGATGCTTTATCCCCTCCACCAGAACAGGGTTGCAGTACATCTTGCTGTCAATTAAATGCTTGTGTCTGTAAATCCTATGGATTATCCTACACTGATTTGTGCAAGTGCAACAATTGTGGCAAGAGAAAAAAGATGGTAGTGGTGATGACAATGATGATGAAGAAAGTGACAACAACGATAGCTTTGATTTTGGTATCTTATCAGACATTAGATCTTTGGATGATGATTTGCTTGAAAATTACAATTCAAACACTGAATCTGATATGGACTTGAATTATAGTGAACTTAATTTTGTTAAAATATCTAACATTGATTTTATTTCTTTCTTAAGATATCATTAAGCAAACTTGGTGTGTCTTAATTAGTGATTGGTTTATTTCAATACTTTTCGGTATTTTTGTAAAGATTGATTAGTACATTTAACTCCAATGTTTGATACATTTTTAGTCAGTGACTTGTTGAAAAATCCACAGGTTCATCCGTCCTTTTTATACCGCATTACGTGCGTCTCTCTACTTACGGTACTATTTTGCGTAACAGACAGACTTTTACAACTCTGTGCACATAAAAAAAGTTATAAACTTTTTTTATGTGCACAGTTGATTGCTAGAGAAAGTTTGTTTTGCCAGTGACATCATTACTCAATAGGTCGTATACATCTCCACAAAATTTGAAATTTTAAAAAAATATGACAAATATGACTTTTTAATACTGCATCTAATCAACTGGACTATAAAAAATTGAATTTTTTATTGGGCTACTCCTTAATAATACTAGTGTTTGCACTTTGGAAAATGTTTATTTTCTGTTTTAGAAATTCTTTGAGGAACTCTATGAGATTGTATACGTGGAATTTGAACAGTTCAAAATTAGTGAGTGTCTGGACAGGTAAAATTTCATATTAATTTTTAGTGAAAAGTAAAAGTAGTATAAATGTTGGAAGCCATTTTGATCAGCATTATTTGTGAGTGTTTTGTGTACAATAGTTTTTGTTTCAAAACTATAATATTTTTGTTTTATATTGTTGATAGATCTGTGTGTGACACTGAGGAAATTATATTTCTGGCAGCTGCTGCTATAAAAAAGGTTTGTGATGGAATTAATTCATTGACTATCTTTTGTAAAAAATATGCTACTGATTAATGTTTTCGTAGAATATTTTAGAATATTAAAAAAGAGAACAACCTAAGATATATGCAGATCCACTCATAAAAATTTAATACACATAAAAGATTATTAAGTACTAACTATACCTACAACTAACATTTGGGATAAAAATAACCAAAGTCGTAAACAATTAATGCAAGAGGTAACGCATTTTATGGGTATTAACCATAATAACTATTGTAACAGGGTTGGGAGGAAAGACAAAAGATTGTAAGCTATTAAAAATGTGAAAGCAGAAACAAACCATTACTTATTTATCAAAATCAGGTTTATTCCAACAAATGCATATACGTTTGCGTTACCATTTTGTTTATGTTAACTAAAATAAAAATATGAAAAACTTACAAACCCACCGTTTAGGTTTATATTTGGTTGAAAATATTTTGACTTTTTTCAATGGTTAAAAAGCAGGTTTATGCATGATTCTTCACAGTATTTTTTTAATATGTTTTTTCAAAATGTGTTACTATTTTTCTTTTGCATTTTTTTTTGTTCTGCAAATTAAATGTTTGTTAACGTTACCTGGTGACCTTGAGTGTTTTTAGCTAATCCAGAAGTTAAACTTTTTCCTTGCCATTGTTATTCAATTTTCTCCTATAATAATTTTTTAAAAAAAGAGGGAGAGATCTAACAGGACTGCAAGTTGTGAAGCAGTGGAGCCTTAGGGCTCTCCTATTATGTGCAGTGAGCACATAAAATATAATAAATAATACATGTGGAAATAAAAATGAAGTTGTAATTCTTCCTGCTTCCATCTTCAAAGAAGAAGCAGCTCGCGTTACACAAGGATTTGATAGAAATCTAAGGGTAGTTTTGAGTAATGGCTAATATTTAAGGCTCTGAGAGGTATGTCTAATAGATAATATAAAAATTCAATAAGTTTTACAACCCTGCAGCATGACAAAAAGAGTTTTTTAGTTAAAAAAACTGTGGGGGTGGTGGTGGGTTGGAAGAATCCACTCGCTCATGCAGTCCAAAGTTAAAACTGATTCAATTCTCATTATTTTCTCATTTTTTAAGAATACACTTCCCATGGCGGAGGTATTTAATTATAAAACAGTATCTTAGTAGTACCATGCCGTTTTTATTTAATAACTTTTTCTGCCTGCATGTCCGATTTTTAGGTCCCCTATCTCAGTTATTGGCTATCACCTGACACTACTCCTCAAAATCTCTATTGAATTCTTATAATCAGGAAAATGTGTTAACTTTCGTTAGAATTACCCTTAGAACTTAAAACTTACAACACAACTTTCAGCAAAGGGAATCATTCTGTAAATTGTGGGCACTTGATTATATTTTCGAATTTTTTGGGTTTCCAGGCAATTTAGAAAATGGAAAATATGATAAATAACTTTTATTTGGCTCTCAGAAGCATTAAACAGAATGTGAATTGAATTTTAAGCTGATAGTGGTATTTTGGACAAATTTCATAACGTACTATAAGAGTATCAGGTTTGATTTAATCTCGACAGGCCTATCGAAGATTTTTGAAGGGTCCAAAAGGGGTACAAAAAGTTATCTTGTGCCCTGCCCTAAAAAGTGGAGTCGAGCAAGTAAACTCATTTCAGATATCATTTCACTTTAGTCAAGTTGACCAAAAAGAAGAAGAAGTATAAAATAACAATGACAGTGACAACGAATTTATAACACAGTATTATCTTCCTTATTTTTAAGCTTAGTTTTTCAGCGTTTTGGTTACACGTTCAACATAGAAATCATTCATGTTAACCTTGGCAAGGTTTGGAAACTTTATTTGTGATGCTCCCTAGGAAAATCGACTGCCTCTATTTTTAATTCGTATTTTTAAAACAATAGAATTCCGTATTTCGTATTTTTAAAAATACGAATTGTATATTTAAAAATACGCGTATTTTTTTAAAAACCGTATTTCGTATTTTCAAAATATACGGAATTCGTATTTAAAAATATTGTTTCCAGAGGGATATGATGGTAAGACGAAGATCATCTGGATTTCTTGAATGCAAAAAAAATATTCACTAGTCATGAAATCCATGTCATTGTATAGTTTATGTTCGTTTTTATTTTATTGATGTTATTTGTTTCAATTTTTCATTTTTCAATTTATTAATTTTTTCGATTTTCGTCCTCTTCGCCTCTTTTGATTATATTCCTTCATAACTCACAGAACATAGTTTTGTATTTTAGTTTTGCGCGAATAAGAATCTATTTTTTGACAGAGGGTAAACACTGAAATATTATTTTGCTAGAGTGAGGTAATGGGTGAACCGATGTCATCAACATTTCCAACATCAAACAAAAGCAAAACACGTTTTTAATAATGGTTTCTGTAGGCACGCAGTTTTGAAAGTTCTTCTTTCCTAGCGAAAAAAATTGTTTTTAAAACCGCCTGAATTGTTTCTTATTTATTATACAAATTCTCAATGTGAGGTCCATCACACAATAGAATAAAAGAAGAACGAGCTTCTGTTCTTCTTCATCGATATGATTTCAATTTTTTGTAACATTTTGCGAATATAAATTTGTTATCAATGGGGGAAGTGACAATGCATCAAAAATGTTTTAATACGCACAACTTTTTATAAAGACTGCTGGATCGTTTAAGAAAATGCATCTTTGGTTGTTGGTTATCGTATTTTTTTGATCAATGAAAAATATTTATATTTGTTAAAAAAAAGCATTTGCTTTTTACATTTGGTTTTATTAATGCGTTCATAAATTTAACTTCAAAAAGTTCCTCTGGGATTTTGTTGATATCACGGCAGCAGTTAGGGAAACTCTAGAAAATATTTGTTATCGCTCCACAAACAATTGGAATCATAATTATTTTGGTTTGTGTTGATAAAATCTAAGTTAAAACGAATCCTATTGGGTAGGGTTCTTACCAAACTTGCTCAATGTGTTCTATAGGGTTCATACTTCTCGCTGCGGTTTGGTGAGTGCTCACTTTGCAACTTCATTTTTGTTACTAGATCCAGTCTTCTTGTATTTATGCAGCCTGTTAAAAAAGGCATTATTGCTGGCAAAGAAATTGCTCCTATGAGGTAAAAAGAGAGATAATTAACTTTAGACTCCGAAGTACGCCATATGGCCTCTACACAGAATCTGAAGTATGCCATATGGCGTATTTATACTATTCCCCCCAAATTACGTCACAGCTCAAAAACATTTTCCATGGTCTTAACTGGGTTCATTTTTGGAAAAAACGGTAAATTTCTGTTTAAAAAAAACCTATTCTCAAGCCTAAAAGTGCCGTGTGCAGGTGATTGAACTTCATAAAAAAATATGGCTTCCAGAAATCGTGCGCTTTCTGAGAGAGAAATTAAAAATATTGATGAGTTGGATAATGACCCAAATGACTCTGAGAGCTTTTTAGATCAATCAACTTCTATTGATGGTATATATAATTTTACTTCAACATTTGTGGGTATTTTGACACTCTTCACTCTCCCACAGCTATATCTAGCTAACCATCCTTCACCCATATATACCCAGCCTTTATTTATAAAAACTATGATTTTACCTTTTGATATTCATATAATTTAGTATTTCCACACCCCCACTAGCCCCCACTGATACTTAGTGGTGCATAGCACACAACAAAAAATGCCTAGCCAATAGATCAACAGCGCATATATGTTCAGCGGCAAACAATTTTAGGTAAATCAGAAAGTTTAGATGATGCCAAAAGCAGTGGTAATGTTGTTAATCAAATTCCTCCAGATCAAAGCCCAAATAATTTCTCGGCACCGTCCCCTTCTCTCCCTTTCAACACCTTCGAAAATAAGAATGCAAACTTGTGGCAGAGTTTCTAGCCCTTGTGCTTTATACTTGGTTTACGTCGCAGAGATGGAATAAATTGTGGTACGCATAGTAGTGGCGGTTGTGGACTTAGTCGTGGTGGTGTGTTATGTCAACCTGCTGTTGGTGTAGTAGATGGCAGTAGTAGTGATAGTAGTGTCAATGAAAAGATACGACTTGTGAATGTCGCAGGTGCAATGTTCGGTTGTGTGTGATTTCTTGCTTCGAGATATATCACTCTTACAAAGACATAACAACTGATCCACACAATGTCTCAGAATCATCAGAAGAAGGTGAATAATGTAAAGATGAACTTTAGAAGTATTTGTATATAACAAAACATTACAAAGTCGTGATGGACCTCGGATTTTTAGACCTGTGTATATATTATGTTCTTTTTACAGACGACTAGAAAAGTTTCTTTTTTTATTATTTAAAATTTTTTGGGTTACTGGTTTTGCTTTGAAAATCCTCAAAAAAATTTTAAGACAAAAAAAATTGCATCTAAAATGATCATCAAGCTTTTATTTACTATCAAGAATCTGATCGTGACATTTCAAAAAAAGAGATTTTTTTAAATTTTTTTTGTGTATTTCTGTTTTATACACTTTTTCCCAGGTATTTTTGGATTTTACAGAAGATAATGTGTACAGGATGCTATTTTAGTAATTCAAGTCTGCATCCAATAACTTTCCATTTTTTTTTTCACAAGATCCAAGTTAAGTGGAAAAAGTGATTTTCTGAAAAATAACAACTACCCATTGCATTACTGTAAAATATGGCTATTGATCTGTCTAAATGGGTTCAATGAAGTCTATAGCTAAAGCCGTTTTCAAACAGCGCTTAATTGAAAAAGTGTTTAAAATGGGCAAAAATTGTGCGCATTGTAGAATCACGCCTACAAAATAAAACGGAGTCTAAAGGTCAAGGCGCACTTTTTTATTTTTCAAAATATACCACCCGTTTTTGACAATATATCAAAAAATAATTTTTGTGTTTAGTTCCTCTTTAAAAA
>JASGCC010001218.1:0-40932 GCA_030067915.1 Hydractinia echinata | reverse complement strand
TAACTACGAGTATCAAGTCGTTTTCCCGAGCCACGCAACCCTTACAACCTTCTAACGTACGTGCACAGGCCCTTCTAGCTGTAATGGCCTTTTTAAACACAACAGCCTATAAAGGCCCACACCTAAATCATCGGTTACACGTGCCCAGTAACAGGTGGCAATGCGGTCTAGTCTTTCAGTCTCAATGGACTACACATGTATTAAGTCGTTTTCGCCTGACATCAAGGCCCTTTTAGACGCTTGCTTTAACGCTACGTGACAGCGCTTAAGCCTGTTAATAATTGGCTTTTACAGCCTAAAAAGAGCCTAACACTAAATCACGTGGTTCCACGTAGCAAGAACAGGTGCCATCGGTCTATCTCCTCTCATCTCAATGACTATCGATGTATAAGGCGTTCCTGAGAGCCCAGGCCCTTTTAGAACGCTCTAACTACTGTCACAGTCTTCTAAACCGTAAATATGGGCCTTTTACAGCCTAATAAAGAGCCTCACCAAAGCACGGGTTCGACGTGCCCAGACAGTGGCCATCGTCCTACTCATTTTCACTCAATGGACTACAGATATTAAGTCGTTTTCCTCCACACAGCCCTTAGAACGCTTCTAACTACGGCACACGCCTTCTAAGCCTGTATAATAATGGCCCTTTTACAGCCTAATAAGAAGCCACAACTAAATCACGCGGTCCAACGTGCCCAGACAGATGCCAGTCGGTCTAGTCCTTTCAGTCTCAAGGACTACGATGTATTAAGTGTTTTCCTCAGCACCAGGCCCTTACGAACGCTTCCTAACTACGTGCACCCTATCTAGAGCCTGTAATATGGCCTTTTACAGCTAATAAGGCGCTACACGTAAATCACGTGTTTCACGTGCCAGAGACAGATGGTCAATCAGGTCTAGTCCTTTTCAGTTCTCAAGACTATACGATGTATTAAGTCGTTTTTCCTCACACCAGGCCGCTTACAGACCAGCTTCTAAAACTATCGTGCACAGCCTTCTAAGCCTGTAATATGACCTTTTACACCTTATAAAAAGAGTCCTATACGCGTAATCCACGTGGCCCAGACAGGCTGTCATCGGTCTAAGTCCTTCATCGTCAATGGAACTTAACATTGTATAAGTCGTTTCTCCTGAGCGCTCAGGCCTCTTAAACGCTTCTAACTACAGTCACAACCAGGCATTTAAACCCTGTATATGGCCTTTTACAACCTAAAAAGAGTCCCCCCCTATCGCGAGTAAATCAACGCAGAATTAGAAGAAACCTCCAACACAATACACAGGCCCATATAACTTTAAATATGGCTTTACAGCCATATAAAGAGCTACGCGTAAATCACGTGCCCGGACAGGTGTCCCATTCGTCTATTCCTTTTCAATCCAATGAACTACGATGATAAGTCGTTCCCCTGAGCGCCAGCCCTTGAACGCTTTCAAACAAATACAAGGCCATATAAGCCTAATAATGGCCTTTTACAGCCCTAAAAAAGAAACCTACACTAAATCCACGGTTAAACCTGCTAGACAGGTGGCATCGTCTTGTCATTCAGTTCCAAGACACCATTTATAAGGTCGTTTCCCTGAGCACCAGCCCTTAGAACGCTTCCTAACTAACGTGCAACAGTCTCTTCTATAGCCAGTTAAATGCCTTTTACAGCCTATAATAAAGACTACACCTAAAGTCACGCGTCCACGTGGCCAGCCAGGTGCCAATTCGGTCAGTCCTTTCAGTCCAATGACTAGATTGTATTAAGGTCGTTTTCCCTGAGTTACCAGGCCTTAAACGCTTCTAACAACGTGCACAGGCCTTCTAACCTGTAGATATGGCTTTTAAAAGCATAATAAAGAGCCTACACCGTAAATTCACGTGGTTCCACGTGACCAGACAGTTGCCAGTCGACCATAGTCCCGTTTCAGTCTCAATGGACTACGATATATAAGTTGTTTTCCTGATACCAGGCCCTTAGAACGCGTTCTAACAACGTGCACCAGCCTCACGAATAATAGCCCTTTAACAGCCTAAATAAAGAGTCTATCACCTAAATACAATGGCGGTTCCCCCACTGCCCAAAAACAGGTGGGCATCGTCTAGTCCCTTCAGTTCCAATGACTACGAAGTGTATTAGTCGTTTTCTGAACAACCAGCTCCCTTAGAAACGGCTCCCTAACTACGTACAAAGCATATCAAGCCCCTGTAAATAACGGGCCTTTACAGCCTAATAAAAGCCTATCACGTAATAACGTGGGTCCACCGCGGCTCCAAAAGTGGCCCCATCGTCTTTAGCTTTCAGTCCTCCATTGGATCCTATACGAATTGTAATATGTAAGTGTTTTTCCTGAGTGCCAGGCCGTACGCTCTAACTTACAAATACACAAGGCATATATAAGCCCTGTAATATGGCCTTTTACAGCCTATAAAGAAAGCCTATCATCGTGAAATCAGCGGTTCCACTGCCCAGACAGAATGAGCCATCGTCTAGTCCCTTCAGTCAATGGATGCTACGAATGATAAGCCGTTTTCCCTTCCCAAATAGGTGGCCCCCTGTAGAACGCGGGGGTTACGGGCTCTTTTTTTTCTTACGTAAGGCACGACGTAGTCCATTGAGACTGAAAGGACTAGACCGATGGCCTATGTCTGGGCACGTGGAACCGCATGATTTACGTGTAGCTCTTTATTAGGCTGTAAAAGGCCATATTACAGGCTTAGAAGGCCTGTGCACGTAGTAGAAGCGTTCTAAAGGGTGGTGCTAGGAAAACGACTTAATACATCGTAGTCCATTGAGACTGAAAGGACTAGACCGATGGCCACCTGTCTGGGCACGTGGAACGCGTGATTTAGTGTGTAGGCTCTTTATTAGGCTGTAAAGGCCATATTTACAGGCTTAGAAGGCCTGTGTCACGTAGTTAGAAGCGTTCTAAGGGCCTGGTGCTCAGGAAAACGACTTAATACATCGTAGTCCATTGAGACTGTGAAAGGACTAGACCGATGGCCACCTGTCTGGGCACGTGGAACCACGTGATTACGTGTAGCTCTTTATTAGGCTGTAAAAGGCCATATTACAGGCTTAGAAGGCCTGTTGCCGTAGTTAGAAGCGTTTAAGGGCCTGGTGCTCAGGAAAACGACTTAATACATCGTAGTCCATTGAGACTGAAAGGACTAGACCGATGGCCACCTGTCTGGGCACGTGGAACCACGTGATTTACGTGTAGGCTCTCTTATTAGGCTGTAAAAGGCCATATACAGGCTTAGAAGGCCTGTCACGTAGTTAGAAGCGTTCTAAGGCCTGGTGCTCAGGAAAACGACTTAATACATCGTAGTCCATTGAGACTGAAAGACTAGACCGATGGCCACCTGTCTGGGCACGTGGAACCACGTGATTTACGTGTAGGTCTTATTAGGCTGTAAAAGGCCATATTACAGGCTTAGAAGGCCTGTGCACGTAGTTAGAAGCGTTCTAAGGCCTGGTGCTCAGAAAACGACTTAATACATCGTAGTCCATTGAGACTGAAAGGACTAGACCGATGGCCACCTGTCTGGCACGTGGAACCGCGTGATTTAGGTGTAGACTCTTTATTAGGCTGTAAAAGGCCAATTTACAGGCTTAGAAGCCTGTGCACGTAGTTAGAAGCGTTCTAAGGCCTGGTGCTCAGGAAAACGACTTAATACATCGTAGTCCATTGAGACTGAAAGGACTAGACCGATGGCCACCTGTCTGGTCACGTGGAACCACGTGATTTACGTGTAGGCTCTTTATTAGCTGTAAAAGGCCACATTACAGGCTTAGAAGGCCTGTGCACGTAGTTAGAAAGCGTTCTAAGGGCCTGGTGCTCAGGAAAACGACTTAATACATCGTAGTCCATTGAGACTGAAAGGACTAGACCGATGGCCACCTGTCTGGGCACGTGGAACCACGTGATTTACGTGTAGGCTCTTTATTAGGCTGTAAAAGGCCATTACAGGCTTAGAAGGCCTGTGCACGTAGTTAGAAGCGTTCTAAGGCCTGCTCAGGAAAACGACTTAATACATCGTAGTCCATTGAGACTGAAAGGACTAGACCGGCCACCTGTCTGGGCACGTGGAACCACGTGATTTAGTGTAGGCTCTTTATTAGGCTGTAAAAGGCCATATTACAGGCTTAGAAGGCCTGTGCACGTAGTTAGAAGCGTTCTAAGGGCCTGGTGCTCAGGAAAACGACTTAATACATCGTAGTCCATTGAGACTGAAAGGACTAGACCGATGGCCACCTGTCTGGGCACGTGGAACCGCGTGATTTACGTTAGGTCTTATTAGGCTGTAAAAGGCCATATTACAGGCTTAGAAGGTGTGCCACGTAGTTAGAAGCGTTCTAAGGGCCTGGTGCTCAGGAAAACGACTTAATACATCGTAGTCCATTGAGACTGAAAGGACTAGACCGATGGCCACCTGTCTGGCACGTGGAACCACGTGATTTAGGTGTAGGTCTTTATTAGGCTGTAAAAGGCCATATTACAGGCTTAGAAGCCTGTGCACGTAGTTAGAAGCGTTCTAAGGGCCTGGCGCTCAGGAAAACGACTTAATACATCGTAGTCCATTGAGACTGAAAGGACTAGACCGATGGCCACCTGTCCGTGGCACGTGATTTACGGTAGACTCCTTATTAGGCTGTAAAAGGCCATATTACAGGCTTAGAAGGCCTGTGCACGTAGTTAGAAGCGTTCTAAGGGCCTGGTGCTCAGGAAAACGACTTAATACATCGTAGTCCATTGAGACTGAAAGGACTAGACCGATGGCCACTGTCTGGTGGAACCACGTGATTACGTGTAGGCTCTCTTATTAGGCTGTAAAAGGCCATATTACAGGCTTAGAAGGCCTGTGCACGTAGTTAGAAGCGTTCTAAGGGCCTGGTGCTCAGAAAAACGACTTAATACATCGTAGTCCATTGAGACTGAAAGGACTAGACCGATGGCCACTGTCTGGGACGTGGAACCACGTGATTTACGTGTAGGCTCTTTATTAGGCTGTAAAAGGCCATATTACAGGCTTAGAAGCTGTGCACGTAGTTAGAAGCGTTCTAAGGGCCTGGTGCTCAGAAAACGACTTAATACATCGTAGTCCATTGAGACTGAAAGGACTAGACCGATGGCCACTGTCTGGGCACGTGGAACCACGTGATTTAAGTAGGCTCTTTATTAGGCTGTAAAAGGCCATATTACAGGTTTAGAAGGCCTGTGCACGTAGTTAGAAGCGTTCTAAGGGCCTGGTGCTCAGGAAAACGACTTAATACATCGTAGTCCATTGAGACTGAAAGGACTAGACCGATGGCCACCTGTCTGGGCACGTGGAACCACGTGATTTACGTGTAGGCTCTTTATTAGGCTGTAAAAGGCCATATTACAGGCTTAGAAGGCCTGTGCACGTAGTTAGAAGCGTTCTAAGGCCTGGTGCTCAGGAAAACGACTTAATACATCGTAGTCCATTGAGACTGAAAGTACTAGACGATGGCCACCTGTCTGGGCACGTGGAACCACGTGATTTACGTGTAGGCTCTTTATTAGGCTGTAAAAGGCCATATTACAGGCTTAGAAGGCCTGTGCACGTAGTTAGAAGCGTTCTAAGGGCCTGGTGCTCAGGAAAACGACTTAATACATCGTAGTCCATTGAGACTGAAAGGACTAGACCGATGGCCACCTGTCTGGGCACGTGGAACCACGTGATTTACGTGTAGGCTCTTTATTAGGCTGTAAAAGGCCATATTACAGGCTTAGAAGGCCTGTGCACGTAGTTAGAAGCGTTCTAAGGGCCTGGTGCTCAGGAAAACGACTTAATACATCGTAGTCCATTGAGACTGAAAGGACTAGACCGATGGCCACCTGTCTGGGCACGTGGAACCACGTGATTTACGTGTAGGCTCTTTATTAGGCTGTAAAAGGCCATATTACAGGCTTAGAAGGCCTGTGCACGTAGTTAGAAGCGTTCTAAGGGCCTGGTGCTCAGGAAAACGACTTAATACATCGTAGTCCATTGAGACTGAAAGGACTAGACCGATGGCCACCTGTCTGGGCACGTGGAACCACGTGATTTACGTGTAGGCTCTTTATTAGGCTGTAAAAGGCCATATTACAGGCTTAGAAGGCCTGTGCACGTAGTTAGAAGCGTTCTAAGGGCCTGGTGCTCAGGAAAACGACTTAATACATCGTAGTCCATTGAGACTGAAAGGACTAGACCGATGGCCACCTGTCTGGGCACGTGGAACCACGTGATTTACGTGTAGGCTCTTTATTAGGCTGTAAAAGGCCATATTACAGGCTTAGAAGGCCTGTGCACGTAGTTAGAAGCGTTCTAAGGGCCTGGTGCTCAGGAAAACGACTTAATACATCGTAGTCCATTGAGACTGAAAGGACTAGACCGATGGCCACCTGTCTGGGCACGTGGAACCACGTGATTTACGTGTAGGCTCTTTATTAGGCTGTAAAAGGCCATATTACAGGCTTAGAAGGCCTGTGCACGTAGTTAGAAGCGTTCTAAGGGCCTGGTGCTCAGGAAAACGACTTAATACATCGTAGTCCATTGAGACTGAAAGGACTAGACCGATGGCCACCTGTCTGGGCACGTGGAACCACGTGATTTACGTGTAGGCTCTTTATTAGGCTGTAAAAGGCCATATTACAGGCTTAGAAGGCCTGTGCACGTAGTTAGAAGCGTTCTAAGGGCCTGGTGCTCAGGAAAACGACTTAATACATCGTAGTCCATTGAGACTGAAAGGACTAGACCGATGGCCACCTGTCTGGGCACGTGGAACCACGTGATTTACGTGTAGGCTCTTTATTAGGCTGTAAAAGGCCATATTACAGGCTTAGAAGGCCTGTGCACGTAGTTAGAAGCGTTCTAAGGCCTGGTGCTCAGGAAAACGACTTAATACATCGTAGTCCATTGAGACTGAAAGGACTAGACCGATGGCCACCTGTCTGGGCACGTGGAACCACGTGATTTACGTGTAGGCTCTTTATTAGGCTGTAAAAGGCCATATTACAGGCTTAGAAGGCCTGTGCACGTAGTTAGAAGCGTTCTAAGGGCCTGGTGCTCAGGAAAACGACTTAATACATCGTAGTCCATTGAGACTGAAAGGACTAGACCGATGGCCACCTGTCTGGGCACGTGGAACCACGTGATTTACGTGTAGGCTCTTTATTAGGCTGTAAAAGGCCATATTACAGGCTTAGAAGGCCTGTGCACGTAGTTAGAAGCGTTCTAAGGGCCTGGTGCTCAGGAAAACGACTTAATACATCGTAGTCCATTGAGACTGAAAGGACTAGACCGATGGCCACCTGTCTGGGCACGTGGAACCACGTGATTTACGTGTAGGCTCTTTATTAGGCTGTAAAAGGCCATATTACAGGCTTAGAAGGCCTGTGCACGTAGTTAGAAGCGTTCTAAGGGCCTGGTGCTCAGGAAAACGACTTAATACATCGTAGTCCATTGAGACTGAAAGGACTAGACCGATGGCCACCTGTCTGGGCACGTGGAACCACGTGATTTACGTGTAGGCTCTTTATTAGGCTGTAAAAGGCCATATTACAGGCTTAGAAGGCCTGTGCACGTAGTTAGAAGCGTTCTAAGGGCCTGGTGCTCAGGAAAACGACTTAATACATCGTAGTCCATTGAGACTGAAAGGACTAGACCGATGGCCACCTGTCTGGGCACGTGGAACCACGTGATTTACGTGTAGGCTCTTTATTAGGCTGTAAAAGGCCATATTACAGGCTTAGAAGGCCTGTGCACGTAGTTAGAAGCGTTCTAAGGGCCTGGTGCTCAGGAAAACGACTTAATACATCGTAGTCCATTGAGACTGAAAGGACTAGACCGATGGCCACCTGTCTGGGCACGTGGAACCACGTGATTTACGTGTAGGCTCTTTATTAGGCTGTAAAAGGCCATATTACAGGCTTAGAAGGCCTGTGCACGTAGTTAGAAGCGTTCTAAGGGCCTGGTGCTCAGGAAAACGACTTAATACATCGTAGTCCATTGAGACTGAAAGGACTAGACCGATGGCCACCTGTCTGGGCACGTGGAACCACGTGATTTACGTGTAGGCTCTTTATTAGGCTGTAAAAGGCCATATTACAGGCTTAGAAGGCCTGTGCACGTAGTTAGAAGCGTTCTAAGGGCCTGGTGCTCAGGAAAACGACTTAATACATCGTAGTCCATTGAGACTGAAAGGACTAGACCGATGGCCACCTGTCTGGGCACGTGGAACCACGTGATTTACGTGTAGGCTCTTTATTAGGCTGTAAAAGGCCATATTACAGGCTTAGAAGGCCTGTGCACGTAGTTAGAAGCGTTCTAAGGGCCTGGTGCTCAGGAAAACGACTTAATACATCGTAGTCCATTGAGACTGAAAGGACTAGACCGATGGCCACCTGTCTGGGCACGTGGAACCACGTGATTTACGTGTAGGCTCTTTATTAGGCTGTAAAAGGCCATATTACAGGCTTAGAAGGCCTGTGCACGTAGTTAGAAGCGTTCTAAGGGCCTGGTGCTCAGGAAAACGACTTAATACATCGTAGTCCATTGAGACTGAAAGGACTAGACCGATGGCCACCTGTCTGGGCACGTGGAACCACGTGATTTACGTGTAGGCTCTTTATTAGGCTGTAAAAGGCCATATTACAGGCTTAGAAGGCCTGTGCACGTAGTTAGAAGCGTTCTAAGGGCCTGGTGCTCAGGAAAACGACTTAATACATCGTAGTCCATTGAGACTGAAAGGACTAGACCGATGGCCACCTGTCTGGGCACGTGGAACCACGTGATTTACGTGTAGGCTCTTTATTAGGCTGTAAAAGGCCATATTACAGGCTTAGAAGGCCTGTGCACGTAGTTAGAAGCGTTCTAAGGGCCTGGTGCTCAGGAAAACGACTTAATACATCGTAGTCCATTGAGACTGAAAGGACTAGACCGATGGCCACCTGTCTGGGCACGTGGAACCACGTGATTTACGTGTAGGCTCTTTATTAGGCTGTAAAAGGCCATATTACAGGCTTAGAAGGCCTGTGCACGTAGTTAGAAGCGTTCTAAGGGCCTGGTGCTCAGGAAAACGACTTAATACATCGTAGTCCATTGAGACTGAAAGGACTAGACCGATGGCCACCTGTCTGGGCACGTGGAACCACGTGATTTACGTGTAGGCTCTTTATTAGGCTGTAAAAGGCCATATTACAGGCTTAGAAGGCCTGTGCACGTAGTTAGAAGCGTTCTAAGGGCCTGGTGCTCAGGAAAACGACTTAATACATCGTAGTCCATTGAGACTGAAAGGACTAGACCGATGGCCACCTGTCTGGGCACGTGGAACCACGTGATTTACGTGTAGGCTCTTTATTAGGCTGTAAAAGGCCATATTACAGGCTTAGAAGGCCTGTGCACGTAGTTAGAAGCGTTCTAAGGGCCTGGTGCTCAGGAAAACGACTTAATACATCGTAGTCCATTGAGACTGAAAGGACTAGACCGATGGCCACCTGTCTGGGCACGTGGAACCACGTGATTTACGTGTAGGCTCTTTATTAGGCTGTAAAAGGCCATATTACAGGCTTAGAAGGCCTGTGCACGTAGTTAGAAGCGTTCTAAGGGCCTGGTGCTCAGGAAAACGACTTAATACATCGTAGTCCATTGAGACTGAAAGGACTAGACCGATGGCCACCTGTCTGGGCACGTGGAACCACGTGATTTACGTGTAGGCTCTTTATTAGGCTGTAAAAGGCCATATTACAGGCTTAGAAGGCCTGTGCACGTAGTTAGAAGCGTTCTAAGGGCCTGGTGCTCAGGAAAACGACTTAATACATCGTAGTCCATTGAGACTGAAAGGACTAGACCGATGGCCACCTGTCTGGGCACGTGGAACCACGTGATTTACGTGTAGGCTCTTTATTAGGCTGTAAAAGGCCATATTACAGGCTTAGAAGGCCTGTGCACGTAGTTAGAAGCGTTCTAAGGGCCTGGTGCTCAGGAAAACGACTTAATACATCGTAGTCCATTGAGACTGAAAGGACTAGACCGATGGCCACCTGTCTGGGCACGTGGAACCACGTGATTTACGTGTAGGCTCTTTATTAGGCTGTAAAAGGCCATATTACAGGCTTAGAAGGACTGTGCACGTGTTAGAAAGCGTTCTAAGGGCCTGGTGCTCAGGAAAACGACTTAATACATCGTAGTCCATTGAGACTGAAAGGACAAGACCGATGGCCACCTGTCTAGGCACGTGGAACCACGTGATTTACGTGTAGGCTCTTTATTAGGCTGTAAAAGGCCATATTACAGGCTTATATGGCCTGTGTATGTAGTTAGAAGCGTTCTAAGGGCCTGGTGCTCAGGAAAACGACTTAATACATCGTAGTCCATTGAGACTGAAAGGACTAGGCCGATGGTCACCTGTCTGGGCACGTGGAACCGCGTGATTTAGGTGTAGGCTCTTTATTAGGCTGTAAAAGGCCATATTACAGGCTTAGAAGGCTGTCCACGTAGTTAGAAGCGTTCTAAGAGCCTGGCGCTCAGGAAAACGACTTAATACATCGTAGTCCATTGAGACTGAAAGGACTAGACCGATGGCCACCTGTCTGGGCACGTGGAACCGCGTGATTTAGGTGTAGGCTCTTTATTAGGCTTGTAAAAAGGCCATATTACAGGCTTAGAAGGCCTGTCCACGTAGTTAGGAGCGCTCTAAGAGCCTGGCGCTCAGGAAAACGACTTAATACATCGTACTTCCATTGAGACTGAAAGGACTTAGACCGATGGCCACCTGTCTGCGCACGTGGAACCGCGTGATTTAGGTGTAAGGCTCTTTATTAGGCTGTAAAAGGCCATATTACAGGCTTAGAAGGACTGTGCACGTTGTTAGAAGCGTTCTAAGGGCATGGTGCTCCGGAAAACGACTTAATACATCGTAGTCCATTGAGACTGAAAGGACAAGACCGATGGCCACCTGTCTAGGCACGTGGAACCACGTTGATTTACGTGTAGGCCTTTTATTAGGCTGTAAAAGGCCATATTACAGGCTTATATGGCCTGTGTATGTAGTTAGAAGCGTTCTAAGGGCCTGGTGGTCAGGAGAACGACTTAATACATCGTAGTCCATTTGAGACTGAAAGGACTAGGCCAATGGTCACCTGTCTGGGCACGTGGAACCGCGTGATTTAGGTGTAGGCTCTTCATTAGGCTGTAAAAGGCCATATTACAGGCTTAGAAGGCCTGTCCACGTTGTTAGAAGCGTTCTAAGGGCCTGGTGCTGAGGAAAACGACTTAATACATCGTAGTCCATTGAGACTGGAAAGGACTTAGACCAATGGCCATCTGTCTGGGCACGTGGAACCACGTGATTTACGTGTAGGCTCTTTATTAGGCGTGTAGAAGGCCATATTACAGGCTTAGAAGACCTGTGCACGTAGTTAGAAGCGTTCTAAGGGCCTGGTGCTCAGGAAACGACTTAATACATCGTAGTCCATTGAAGACTGAAAAGGAGTAAGACCGATGGCCACCTGTCTGCGCACGTGGAACCGCGTGATTTAGGTGTTAGGCTCTTTATTAGGCTGTAAAAGGCCATATTTACAGGCTTATATGGCCTGTGTATGTAGTTAGAAGCGTTTCTAAGGGCCCTGGCACTCAGGAAAAAGACTTAATACATCGTAGTCCATTGAGACTGAAAGTACTAGACCGATGGCCACCTGTCTGGTCACGTGGAACCACGTGATTTACGTGTAGGCTCTTTATTTAGCTGTAAAAGGCCATATTACAGGCTTAAATGGCCTGTGCACGTAGTTAGAAAGCGTTCTAAGAGCCTGGTGCTCAGGAAAACGACTTAAATACATCGTAGTCCATTAGACACTGAAAGGACTAGACCGATGGCCACCTGTCTGCGCACGTGGAACCGCGTGATTTAGGTGTAGGCTCTTTATTAGGCTGTAAAAGGCCATATTATAGGCTTAGAAGGAGTGTGCACGTTGTTAGAAGCGTTCTAAGGGCCTGGTGCTCAGGAAAACGACTTAATACATCGTAGTCCATTGAGACTGAAAGGACTAGACCGATGGCCACCTGTCTGGGCACGTGGAACCGCGTGATTTAGGTGTAGGCTCTTTATAGGCTGTATAAGGCCATATTACAGGCTTAGAAGGCCTGTGCACGTAGTTAGAAGCGTTCTAAGGGCCTGGTGCTCAGGAAAACGACTTAATACATCGTAGTCCATTGAAACTGAAAGGACTAGACCGATGGCCACCTGTCTGGGCACGTGGAACCACGTGATTTACGTGTAGGCTCTTTATTTAGGCTGTAAAAGGCCATATTACAGGCTTAAATGGCCCTGTGCACGTAGTTAGGAAGCGTTCTAAGAGCCTGGTGCTCAGGAAAACGACTTAATACATCGTAGTCCATAGACACTGAAAGGACTAGACCGATGGCCACCTGTCTGCGCACGTGGAAACCGCGTGATTTAGGTGTAGGCTCTTTATTAGGCTGTTAAAAGGCCATATTATAGGCTTAGAAGGAGTGTGCACGTTGTTAGAAGCGTTCTAAGGGCCTGGTGGCTCAGGAAAACAACTTAATACATCGTAGTCCATTGAGACTGAAAGGACTAGACCGATGGCCACCTGTCTGGGCACGTGGAACCGCGTGATTTAGGTGTAGGCTCTTTATTAGGCTGTAAAGGCCATATTACAGGCCTTAGAAGGCCTGTCCACGTAGTTAGGAGCGCTCTAAGAGCCTGGCGCTCAGGAAAACGACTTAATACATCGTAGTCCATTGAGACTGAAAGGACTAGACCGATGGCCACCTGTCTGGGCACGTGGAACCACGTGATTTAGGTGTAGGCTCTTTATTAGGCTGTAAAAGGCCATATTACAGGCTTAGAAGGCCTGTGCACGTAGTTAGAAGCGTTCTAAGGGCCTGGTGCTCAGGAAAACGACTTAATACATCGTAGTCCATTGAGACTGAAAGGACTAGACCGATGGCCACCTGTCTGGGCACGTGGAACCACGTGATTTACGTGTAGGCTCTTTATTAGGCTGTAAAAGGCCATATTACAGGCTTATATGGCCTGTGCACGTAGTTAGAAGCGTTCTAAGGGCCTGGTGCTCAGGAAAACGACTTAATACATCGTAGTCCATTGAGACTGAAAGGACTAGACCGATGGCCACCTGTCTGGGCACGTGGAACCACGTGATTTACGTGTAGGCTCTTTATTAGGCTGTAAAAGGCCATATTACAGGCTTAGAAGGGCCTGTGCACGTAGTTAGAAGCGTTCTAAGGGCCTGGTGCTCAGGAAAACGACTTAATACATCGTAGTCCATTGAGACTGAAAGGACTAGGACCGATGGCCACCTGTCTGGCACGTGGAACCACGTGATTTAGGTGTAGGCTCTTTATTAGGCTGTAAAAGGCCATATTACAGGCTTAGAAGGCCTGTGCACGTAGTTAGAAGCGTTCTAAGGGCCTGGTGCTCAGGAAAACGACTTAATACATCGTAGTCCATTGAGACTGAAAGGACTAGACCGATGGCCACCTGTCTGGGCACGTGGAACCACGTGATTTACGTGTAGGCTCTTTATTAGGCTGTAAAAGGCCATATTACAGGCTTAGAAGGCCTGTCCACGTAGTTAGAAGCGTTCTAAGGGCCTGGCGCTCAGGAAAACGACTTAATACATCGTAGTCCATTGAGACTGAAAGGACTAGACCGATGGCCACCTGTCTGGGCACGTGGAACCACGTGATTTACGTGTAGGTCTTTATTAGGCGTAAAAAGGCCATATTACAGGCTTAGAAGGGCCTGTGCACGTAGTTAGAAGCGTTCTAAGGGCCTGGTGCTCAGGAAAACGACTTAATACATCGTAGTCCATTGAGACTGAAAGGACTAGACCGATGGCCACCTGTCTGGGCACGTGGAACCACGTGATTTACGTGTAGGCTCTTTATTAGGCTGTAAAAGGCCATATTACAGGCTTAGAAGGCCTGTGCACGTAGTTAGAAGCGTTCTAAGGGCCTGGTGCTCAGGAAAACGACTTAATACATCGTAGTCCATTGAGACTGAAAGGACTAGACCGATGGCCACCTGTCTGGGAACGTGGAACCGCGTGATTTAGGTGTAGGCTCTTTATTAGGCTGTAAAAGGCCATATTACAGGCTTAGAAGGCCTGTGCACGTAGTTAGAAGCGTTCTAAGGGCCTGGCGCTCAGGAAAACGACTTAATACATCGTAGTCCATTGAGACTGAAAGGACTAGACCGATGGCCACCTGTCTGGTCACGTGGAACCACGTGATTTAGGTGTAGGCTCTTTATTAGGCTGTAAAAGGCCATATTACAGGCTTATATGGCCTGTGCACGTAGTTAGAAGCGTTCTAAGGGCCTGGTGCTCAGGAAAACGACTTAATACATCGTAGTCCATTGAGACTGAAAGGACTAGACCGATGGCCACCTGTCTGGGCACGTGGAACCACGTGATTTACGTGTAGGCTCTTTATTAGGCTGTAAAAGGCCATATTACAGGCTTAGAAGGCCTGTGCACGTAGTTAGAAGCGTTCTAAGGGCCTGGCGCTCAGGAAAACGACTTAATACATCGTAGTCCATTGAGACTGAAAGGACTAGACCGATGGCCACCTGTCTGGGCACGTGGAACCACGTGATTTACGTGTAGGCTCTTTATTAGGCTGTAAAAGGCCATATTACAGGCTTATATGGCCTGTGCACGTAGTTAGAAGCGTTCTAAGGGCCTGGTGCTCAGGAAAACGACTTAATACATCGTAGTCCATTGAGACTGAAAGGACTAGACCGATGGCCACCTGTCTGCGCACGTGGAACCGCGTGATTTAGGTGTAGGCTCTTTATTAGGCTGTAAAAGGCCATATTACAGGCTTAGAAGGCCTGTGCACGTAGTTAGAAGCGTTCTAAGGGCCTGGTGCTCAGGAAAAACGACTTAATACATCGTAGTCCATTGAGACTGAAAGGACTAGACCGATGGCCACCTGTCTGGGCACGTGGAACCACGTGATTTACGTGTAGGCTCTTTATTAGGCTGTAAAAGGCCATATTACAGGCTTATATGGCCTGTGCACGTAGTTAGAAGCGTTCTAAGAGCCTGGTGCTCAGGAAAACGACTTAATACATCGTAGTCCATTGAGACTGAAAGGAATAGACCGATGGCCACCTGTCTGGGCACGTGGAACCACGTGATTTACGTGTAGGCTCTTTATTAGGCTGTAAAAGGCCATATTACAGGCTTATATGGCCTGTGCACGTAGTTAGAAGCGTTCTAAGGGCCTGGTGCTCAGGAAAACGACTTAATACATCGTAGTCCATTGAGACTGAAAGGACTAGACCGATGGCCACCTGTCTGGGCACGTGGAACCGCGTGATTTAGGTGTAGGCTCTTTATTAGGCTGTAAAAGGCCATATTACAGGCTTAGAAGGCCTGTCCACGTAGTTAGGAGCGCTCTAAGAGCCTGGCGCTCAGGAAAACGACTTAATACATCGTACTCCATTGAGACTGAAAGGACTAGACCGATGGCCACCTGTCTGCGCACGTGGAACCGCGTGATTTAGGTGTAGGCTCTTTATTAGGCTGTAAAAGGCCATATTACAGGCTTAGAAGGACTGTGCACGTTGTTAGAAGCGTTCTAAGGGCCTGGTGCTCCGGAAAACGACTTAATACATCGTAGTCCATTGAGACTGAAAGGACAAGACCGATGGCCACCTGTCTAGGCACGTGGAACCACGTGATTTACGTGTAGGCTCTTTATTAGGCTGTAAAAGGCCATATTACAGGCTTATATGGCCTGTGTATGTAGTTAGAAGCGTTCTAAGGGCCTGGTGGTCAGGAGAACGACTTAATACATCGTAGTCCATTGAGACTGAAAGGACTAGGCCGATGGTCACCTGTCTGGGCACGTGGAACCGCGTGATTTAGGTGTAGGCTCTTTATTAGGCTGTAAAAGGCCATATTACAGGCTTAGAAGGCCTGTCCACGTTGTTAGAAGCGTTCTAAGGGCCTGGTGCTGAGGAAAACGACTTAATACATCGTAGTCCATTGAGACTGAAAGGACTAGACCAATGGCCATCTGTCTGGGCACGTGGAACCACGTGATTTACGTGTAGGCTCTTTATTAGGCTGTAGAAGGCCATATTACAGGCTTAGAAGACCTGTGCACGTAGTTAGAAGCGTTCTAAGGGCCTGGTGCTCAGGAAAACGACTTAATACATCGTAGTCCATTGAGACTGAAAGGAGTAGACCGATGGCCACCTGTCTGCGCACGTGGAACCGCGTGATTTAGGTGTAGGCTCTTTATTAGGCTGTAAAAGGCCATATTACAGGCTTATATGGCCTGTGTATGTAGTTAGAAGCGTTCTAAGGGCCTGGCACTCAGGAAAAAGACTTAATACATCGTAGTCCATTGAGACTGAAAGTACTAGACCGATGGCCACCTGTCTGGTCACGTGGAACCACGTGATTTACGTGTAGGCTCTTTATTAGGCTGTAAAAGGCCATATTACAGGCTTAAATGGCCTGTGCACGTAGTTAGAAGCGTTCTAAGAGCCTGGTGCTCAGGAAAACGACTTAATACATCGTAGTCCATAGACACTGAAAGGACTAGACCGATGGCCACCTGTCTGCGCACGTGGAACCGCGTGATTTAGGTGTAGGCTCTTTATTAGGCTGTAAAAGGCCATATTATAGGCTTAGAAGGAGTGTGCACGTTGTTAGAAGCGTTCTAAGGGCCTGGTGCTGAGGAAAACGACTTAATACATCGTAGTCCATTGAGACTGAAAGGACTAGACCGATGGCCATCTGTCTGGGCACGTGGAACCACGTGATTTACGTGTAGGCTCTTTATTAGGCTGTATAAGGCCATATTACAGGCTTAGAAGGCCTGTGCACGTAGTTAGAAGCGTTCTAAGGGCCTGGTGCTCAGGAAAACGACTTAATACATCGTAGTCCATTGAAACTGAAAGGACTAGACCGATGGCCACCTGTCTGGGCACGTGGAACCACGTGATTTACGTGTAGGCTCTTTATTAGGCTGTAAAAGGCCATATTACAGGCTTAAATGGCCTGTGCACGTAGTTAGAAGCGTTCTAAGAGCCTGGTGCTCAGGAAAACGACTTAATACATCGTAGTCCATAGACACTGAAAGGACTAGACCGATGGCCACCTGTCTGCGCACGTGGAACCGCGTGATTTAGGTGTAGGCTCTTTATTAGGCTGTAAAAGGCCATATTATAGGCTTAGAAGGAGTGTGCACGTTGTTAGAAGCGTTCTAAGGGCCTGGTGCTCAGGAAAACGACTTAATACATCGTAGTCCATTGAGACTGAAAGGACTAGACCGATGGCCACCTGTCTGGGCACGTGGAACCGCGTGATTTAGGTGTAGGCTCTTTATTAGGCTGTAAAAGGCCATATTACAGGCTTAGAAGGCCTGTCCACGTAGTTAGAGCGCTCTAAGAGCCTGGCGCTCAGGAAAACGACTTAATACATCGTACTCCATTGAGACTGAAAGGACTAGACCGATGGCCACCTGTCTGCGCACGTGGAACCGCGTGATTTAGGTGTAGGCTCTTTATTAGGCTGTAAAAGGCCATATTACAGGCTTAGAAGGACTGTGCACGTTGTTAGAAGCGTTCTAAGGGCCTGGTGCTCCGGAAAACGACTTAATACATCGTAGTCCATTGAGACTGAAAGGACAAGACCGATGGCCACCTGTCTAGGCACGTGGAACCACGTGATTTACGTGTAGGCTCTTTATTAGGCTGTAAAAGGCCATATTACAGGCTTATATGGCCTGTGTATGTAGTTAGAAGCGTTCTAAGGGCCTGGTGCTCAGGAGAACGACTTAATACATCGTAGTCCATTGAGACTGAAAGGACTAGGCCGATGGTCACCTGTCTGGGCACGTGGAACCGCGTGATTTAGGTGTAGGCTCTTTATTAGGCTGTAAAAGGCCATATTACAGGCTTAGAAGGCCTGTCCACGTAGTTAGAAGCGTTCTAAGAGCCTGGCGCTCAGGAAAACGACTTAATACATCGTAGTCCATTGAGACTGAAAGGACTAGGCCGCTGGCCACCTGTCTGGTCACGTGGAACCACGTGATTTAGGTGTAGGCTCTTTATTAGGCTGTAAAAGGCCATATTACAGGCTTATATGGCCTGTGTACGTAATTAGAAGCGTTCTAAGGGCCTGGTGCTCAGGAAAACGACTTAATACATCGTAGTCCATTGAGACTGAAAGGACTAGACCGATGGCCACCTGTATGGGCACGTGGAACCACGTGATTTACGTGTAGGGTCTTTATTAGGCTGTAGAAGGCCACATTACAGGCTTAGAAGGCCTGTCCACGTAGTTAGAAGCGTTCTAAGAGCCTGGCGCTCAGGAAAACGACTTAATACATCGTAGTCCATTGAGACTGAAAGGACTAGACCGATGGCCACCTGTCTGGGCACGTGGAACCACGTGATTTACGTGTAGGCTCTTTATTAGGCTATAAAAGGCCATATTACAGGCTTATATGGCCTGTGCACGTAGTTAGAAGCGTTCTAAGGGCCTGGTGCACAGGAAAACGACTTATACCATCGTAGTCCATTGAGACTGAAAGGACTAGACCGATGGCCACCTGTCTGCGCACGTGGAACCGCGTGATTTAGGTGTAGGCTCTTTATTAGGCTGTAAAAGGCCATATTACAGGCTTAGAAGGCCTGTGCACGTAGTTAGAAGCGTTCTAAGGGCCTGGTGCTCAGGAAAACGACTTAATACATCGTAGTCCATTGAGACTGAAAGGACTAGACCGATGGCCACCTGTCTGGGAACGTGGAACCACGTGATTTACGTGTAGGCTCTTTATTAGGCTGTAAAAGGCCATATTACAGGCTTAGAAGGCCTGTCCACGTAGTTAGAAGCGTTCTAAGAGCCTGGCGCTCAGGAAAACGACTTAATACATCGTAGTCCATTGAGACTGAAAGGACTAGGCCGATGGCCACCTGTCTGGTCACGTGGAACCACGTGATTTAGGTGTAGGCTCTTTATTAGGCTGTAAAAGGCCATATTACAGGCTTATATGGCCTGTGCACGTAATTAGAAGCGTTCTAAGGGCCTGGTGCTCAGGAAAACGACTTAATACATCGTAGTCCATTGAGACTGAAAGGACTAGACCGATGGCCACCTGTATGGGCACGTGGAACCACGTGATTTACGTGTAGGCTCTTTATTAGGCTGTAGAAGGCCACATTACAGGCTTAGAAGGCCTGTCCACGTAGTTAGAAGCGTTCTAAGAGCCTGGCGCTCAGGAAAACGACTTAATACATCGTAGTCCATTGAGACTGAAAGGACTAGACCGATGGCCACCTGTCTGGGCACGTGGAACCACGTGATTTACGTGTAGGCTCTTTATTAGGCTATAAAAGGCCATATTACAGGCTTATATGGCCTGTGCACGTAGTTAGAAGCGTTCTAAGGGCCTGGTGCACAGGAAAACGACTTAATACATCGTAGTCCATTGAGACTGAAAGGACTAGACCGATGGCCACCTGTCTGCGCACGTGGAACCGCGTGATTTAGGTGTAGGCTCTTTATTAGGCTGTAAAAGGCCATATTACAGGCTTAGAAGGCCTGTGCACGTAGTTAGAAGCGTTCTAAGGGCCTGGTGCTCAGGAAAACGACTTAATACATCGTAGTCCATTGAGACTGAAAGGACTAGACCGATGGCCACCTGTCTGGGAACGTGGAACCACGTGATTTACGTGTAGGCTCTTTATTAGGCTGTAAAAGGCCATATTACAGGCTTATATGGCCTGTGCACGTAGATAGAAGCGTTCTAAGAGCCTGGCGCTGAAGAAAACGACTTAATACATCGTAGTCCATTGAGACTGAAAGGAATAGACCGATGGCCACCTGTCTGGGCACGTGGAACCACGTGATTTACGTGTAGGCTCTTTATTAGGCTGTAAAAGGCCATATTACAGGCTTATATGGCCTGTGCACGTAGTTAGAAGCGTTCTAAGGGACTGGTGCTCAGGAAAACGACTTAATACATCGTAGTCCATTGAGACTGAAAGGACTAGACCGATGGCCACCTGTATGGGCACGTGGAACAACGTGATTTACGTGTAGGCTCTTTATTAGGCTGTAGAAGGCCACATTACAGGCTTAGAAGGCCTGTCCACGTAGTTAGAAGCGTTCTAAGAGCCTGGCGCTCAGGAAAACGACTTAATACATCGTAGTCCATTGAGACTGAAAGGACTAGACCGATGGCCACCTGTCTGGGCACGTGGAACCACGTGATTTACGTGTAGGCTCTTTATTAGGCTGAAAAAGGCCATATTACAGGCTTAGAAGGCCCGTGCACGTAGTTAGAAGCGTTCTAAGGGCCTGGTGCTCAGGAAAACGACTTAATACATCGTAGTCCATTGAGACTGATAGGACTAGACCGATGGCCACCTGTCTGCGCACGTGGAACCGCGTGATTTAGGTGTAGGCTCTTTATTAGGCTATAAAAGGCCATATTACAGGCTGTAAAAATACGAACCATATTTTGTATATATTTATTTTTCGGTTACGTATAAACTGTAAAACTTGTCGCAATGCATTATGTATACAATGCATTGCGCACCTTGTATATATTAGTTTGCGAGCATGTGCTCTCTCTCTTTTTGTTACGGAAGATATAGATTCAACAGAAGCAGTTGTTGTTAAATTATTGTTATTTAAATCCCTGTTTCTACATGGCGCCCGATGAGGGACTCGAGTAATATTCAAGATCGTATGATTAACAGTGGTGAAAGGTATACCGTAAATTACCCTAGCATAACGTGATATCTCTAGCAGATAAGACTGACTGTAGACTAATACGATTTTACTGATATATGACTAACTACAGAGATTTTCATTATAAAAATCACAATGGTTAATTAAGAGTTCCTCTATATTTCGTTTTTCTTCATCGACAAGAACGTTTTCCGCGTTTTATTATTTTTATTTTTTCGACACTCTCAAAAAAGATTTTGACTTAACGTGCGTGACACACGTGGGGAAGGAACGAGACTTTACCTAGGATTAGACAATTCGTGTGTGTTTTACACGAACTTTGTTTCGTGCATAAGTTACTCCATTATTTGTTTACTTTTAAAAGATGGCTTGGTTTCGAAACTATGATATGGCTAGAGTCTTTATATTTTAGATTTTGTGTACTTTGTTTTGATTGTTTTTTGTTTGATATACTTGTGTTTAACTTGAGTAGAATTATTTCTAAGCAGTGTGGTTTGCAATTATGTCTCTTGTTCGAAAAATTAATCGTAGAAAAGCTTTAAGAATTAACTTAGGCAATGTGATAGATCAGCTTTCACAGGCTTTAACTGAAGAGTCGAGTTCTCGATCAGTTTTAATTGGTTTAAAAAATAGTTTAAATAAGTCATTGGAACAGATAAGTGTCTTGGATGATGAAATCCTAGGTCTTCTAGATCCTGATGATGTAGAAAATGATGTACTGGAAGGTTTAAAAATTATTGAACCCACTCATAAGTTATTAGCTGAAGTAGACATTAAGGTTGAATCAGTCACTATAAGTAACCCTCCTGCTAGTACTGTAAGTAGCAATACAGTGCGATGTAAACTTCCCAAATTAGAGTTACCTGTTTTTCAAGGAAATCCTTTAAAATGGCAGAGCTTTTGGGATCAGTTTAAAACTTCAATTCAAGACAATGATAGTCTCTCAGATATTGATAAGTTCAACTATTTGAAACGGTATTTAGGTGGACAGGCGTTAGATGCAGTGTCTGGTTTAACTTTAACTTTCCAGAATTATAATGAAGCTATAGGAATTTTAAATGAACGGTATGGAAACCCACAAGTTTTAATTTCAGCACATATGGATTCCTTGATTAAAACAAACAAAATTAAGAATAAGGATGATGTTATGGGATTACGTAAATTATATGATGAGGTTGAAAATTGTATAAGGAATTTAAAAATTTTAAAATTAGATACATCTGGATATGGTTGTTTACTTATTCCATTACTGAAAGAGAAGTTGCCAGATGAATTAAACATGATTGTTGCCAGAAGATTTGGAAGTGACGTTTGGTCATTAGAATTATTACTTAAGTACATTCACGATGAGTTGAGAGCGTGTGAGAACTGTGTAGCTCCTAAGAAAATTGAGAGAGAAGAGAAATCCGAATTAAATTTATACAGGAAAGGTGTATATTCAGCCAGTAATTTACTTAGTCATGGTGATACACGGAACTTTGCTTGTGTCTTTTGCAACAAAAATGGTCATAGTTCTTCCCAGTGTCGTAATGTAACTAATGTGAAAACTAGAAAGGACTTAATCAGGAAAAAAGGCAAATGTTTTGTTTGTTTAAGTTCAGATCATATTGCTAGGAACTGTACTGTCAACTACTTGTGTCGTAAGTGTCAAGGTAAACATAACATTTCCATATGTACAGCACCTGAAAATAAGAAGGATTCTTCAGATAAGGGATCAGGTGATAAGGATAATGAAAGTTTAAATGTTCATGTTAACTCCAATGGTAGTATTCTATTACAAACCGCTCAGGCTGAAGTGTGTAACCTAGAAGATGATATTAGTATACGTACTCGTATGCTCTTTGATAGTGGTAGTCAAAGGACTTACATAACTCAAAACATTCGTGAAAAACTGTGTTTGGAAACAAATAGAACAGAGAGGGTAATCATAAAAACATTTGGAAAAAACGAGGCCTCTGTTCAAAATTTAGATGTGGTGCAATTTAGGGTGAAAAATAAGTTTAAAAATTCCTTTGTATTTGTAGAAGCGTTGTGTGTGCCTTCTATTTGTAGTCCTTTAACACGTCAAAATATTTCACTTGCACAAAATAATTATGAACACATTAGAAATTTAGAACTTGCAGATGATGATATCCAGTCATCTGATTTTTCTATTGGCATACTAGTTGGAGTTGATTTTTACCATAATTTTATCACGGGTAAGATAATCAAAGCTAATGAAGGTCCAGTGGCATCTGAATCAATTTTAGGATGGGTTCTTAGTGGTCAGATTAATTCTGCTAATGAAAACACTTCTTTTCAACATTGTTTTGAAACTCACCTAATGCGTTGTGTAGTTGAAAAAAAAGAAAATTCTGTGCAAGACGAATTAAGTAAATTTTGGGAAATAGAAGATGTAAGTCATCCTAGTGAATGTGTTACAACTCAGTTTGAGAAAGATATAAAATTTGATGGAGAACGTTATATTACGAAATTACCTTTTAAACCTAGGCATGATATCTTACCAGATAATTATAATGTTTGCGAAAAACGGTTATCTTCTTTGAGAAAACGACTTGAACAGAAGGAAATTTTGTATGATTACAATAATGTCTTCAAAGATTATCTACAAAATGGTATTATAGAAAAGGTTTCTAGTGATGAGGTAACTAAAGATATAGGTAGTGTACATTACATTCCACACAGACCTATTGTACGTGAGGACAGAGAAACAACAAAAATCAGAGCTGTTTTTGATGCATCCTGTAGTGTTAATGGTCCATCCTTAAATCAATGTCTCTATTCTGGACCCAACTTACTTGCAAAAATATTTGATATTTTGTTACGCTTTCGATTTAATAAGTATGTGATTTTGGCAGATATAAAACAAGCCTTTTTGAACGTTGGAATTAATCCTGAACATAAAGATTTTGTTCGATTCCTTTGGTATGATGTAGACTGCCCCGATGATGTTAAGCTTGTTATTTACCGTTTCTTACGTGTGGTTTTTGGTATCACCAGTAGTCCTTTCCTTCTGAATGGTACTATTAGGTATCACCTAAACAAATTTGATGATAATAAATTTATTGATAGGTTTCTAGAAGACCTATATGTAGATGATACCATATCTGGCTGTAATGCAAATGAAGAAGGAATGTTATTTTATGATAAAGCTTTATCAATTATGGCAAAGGGAGGATTTTGTTTAAGAAAGTGGGTTACAAACAGTCCTATATTGCAAGATTATTTTGATAAAAGGGAAGGGTCATTGAGGTGTCCAGGGAATATTGATGATTTGTCATATTTTGAGTCACAAATGCTTTCTTGCAAAACAACGTATCTACATGTGTTGGGTCTTGAGTGGGACAAAAATACGGATGAATTTGTGTTTCAATTTAAGGAATTTCTATCTAGATGTAAGTCCATGAGCATAACAAAGCGAAATATTTTAAGCGTTTCTGCATCTATTTATGATCCTTTAGGTTTAATTTCACCAATTACTGCTCAAATAAAAGTAATTTTTCAATTGTTGTGTAAAGAAAAGAGTGAATGGGATGATAATGTTTCTTCTGAAGTTTTAGTCATATGGAATAAATTCTTAGTTGCTATTGAAAATCTACCTATTATAAGAATCCCTAGGTTTGTGTTTGTTGAAATTCAAGAGGTAGTAGAGTCAGTGGAACTTCATGGTTTTTGCGACAGTTCATGTCATGTATATAGTGGTGTTGTGTATGTACGCGTTGTTACCAATACTGGTGTTAAGGTTTCTCTTCTGGCTTCAAAAACTAAGGTAGCTCCATTAAAGACATTGTCAATTCCAAGGTTAGAACTATTAGGTAGTGTGATTCTTACTAAGCTTTTAAAAGATATAAAAAATGTGTTAAGTACTCGTGTGTTAATAAACAATGTATATTGTTGGACTGATTCTACTGTAGTATTGTGCTGGATTAAGGGTGAGGAGAAAACCTGGAAGCCATGGGTAGAGAACCGTGTGGTGAACGTGAGAAGTGTGGTACCTCGAGAGTGTTGGTTTCATGTATCAGGGGTGTCAAATCCTGCAGATATACCTACTCGCATGATAGACAACTTTGAAAACTATTTCAATGGTCCGTGGTTTAAAGGACCGTCGTTTTTGTCTCTTCCTACTATTAAGAAAGAAAATGAAAACACTAAGGCTTTTAATTTGAATGAGGTACTCCAAGAAGCAAAAAGAAATAAGTTTAAAGAAATTGACAGTATGAAGGTTGATGTTTTCTCTAACTCTGTTTTGACAAATGTAATAAAAGAACTTGACGTTCCTACAGGTAGTGACAAACAAACTAACACAACTGACACAACACAAATTTGCTTGAGTGATTTCATGGATTGCGAACGGTATAACTCGTTGTACAAATTAATTGTGGTAACTGGTTTTGTGATCAGATTTGTGAATAATATGATTAAACGTATACGGAAAGATGGAGAAGCAGTGATGAACGATTCTTTAACTGTGAAAGAATATAATAATGCATTAATTCTTTGGATTAAGGACGACCAACAAAAGTTAAAAATGCTTCAAAAGTTTCCTAAGTTAAAATCATCTTTAAATTTGTTTGAAGATTGTGGTATATTACGTTTAAAGGGACGATTTGGAAATACAAACTGGACATATGATGAGAAATACCCAATTTTATTACGTTGTGGTAGTCATTTTACGAAACTTATAGTGATGGACGCCCATCACAATGTTTTACATCATGGTGTCGATTCGACTTTATCACACATTCGCAGAAGGTTTTGGATAAACAGAGGAAGAAAAACAGTGAAGGATATTTTACGAGCTTGTATTACATGTAAACGGTTTCAAGGCAGGACCTTGTTACCACCACCTAGTCCTGACCTTCCAGATTTCCGCGTTGATCACATGATTAGTGCATTCCAAGCAACTGGTTTAGACTTTGCTGGACCGTTAATTGTTAAAAGAGACGATTTCAGTAAGAACAGTTTTAAGGCTTACATTTTGTTACTTACGTGTGCGTCAAGTCGTGCTATCCATTTGGAGTTAGTGTCTAACATGACAGTACCAGGTTTCTTAAAAGGCTTTAGAAGGTTTACAGCAAGAAGAGGAGTACCATCAATTATTGTACATGACAACTTTAAAAACATTTCATTCAACTGAAGTAAAGAAGTACATGTTAAAACGTGGCATATCTCAGAAATTTATATTACCTGCTTCACCTTGGTGGGGTGGCTTTTATGAAAGGCTCGTTCGTTCTGTTAAAACGACTCTGAAAAAAGTGTTGGGAAAATCCTTTTTAACGTTTGAAGAACTTCAGACAGTATTATGTGATATTGAATTAATTATAAATACAAGACCGTTAACTTACACCAACGAAGACGACTTGGAGGAAACGTTAACTCCCTCACATTTAATTTATGGCAGAGATATTTCTATACCTCAAACGTTACGTTGCGAACCCGGATACGAAGATTGCTCAAAACGTGTGCAACATGTACGCACAGTGCTAAATCACTTTTGGAAAAGATTTCGTTCAGTCTATCTTAATCAACTTCGAGAAACACACTTATATCGAAAGAAGAAAACAGGAGAAAAGTCAGTGGTGATTGGAGACATAGTTATAATTCGTGACGACATGCCCGTACCAAGAAGTGACTGGAGAATGGGTAAGGTGGAAGAAGTTATCGTTGGCCCAGATGGATATACTCGTGGTGCAAAATTAGCTGTTATTTCCAAGCAGGGGAGAAGAACACTCTGTTTCCGGCCAATTCAAAAATTAATACCTTTTGAAATAGTCACAGAGAATGTGAATAACGAAAAACCAATTCCTTTAGACACTGCTCAAGTGGAGATTCACGACGAAACGCACACAAAAAGTATAGACCTAGTCGAAAAGCTGCGAAAGATGGTGAGACATTGAGAAAGTTGAGACAAAAATTTTATAAGTGATTATATGTCAATCACTGGTGGGAGGATGTAAAAATACGAACCATATTTTGTATATATTTATTTTTCGGTTACGTATAAACTGTAAAACTTGTCGCAATGCATTATGTATACAATGCATTGCGCACCTTGTATATATTAGTTTGCGAGCATGTGCTCTCTCTCTTTTTGTTACGGAAGATATAGATTCAACAGAAGCAGTTGTTGTTAAATTATTGTTATTTAAATCCCTGTTTCTACACAGGCTTAGAAGGCCTGTGCACGTAGTTAGAAGCGTTCTAAGGGCCTGGTGCTCAGGAAAACGACTTAATACATCGTAGTCCATTGAGACTGAAAGGACTAGACCGATGGCCACCTGTCTGGTCACGTGGAACCATGTGATTTACGTGTAGGCTCTTTATTATGCTGTAAAAGGCCATATTACAGGCTTAGAAGGCCTGTGCACGTAGTTAGAAGCGTTCTAAGGGCCTGGTGCTCAGGAAAACGACTTAATACATCGTAGTCCATTGACACTGAAAGGACTAGACCGATGGCCACCTGTCTGGGCACGTGGAACCGCGTGATTTAGGTGTAGGCTCTTTATTAGGCTGTAAAAGGCCATATTACAGGCTTAGAAGGCCTGTCCACGTAGTTAGAAGCGTTCTAAGAGCCTGGCGCTCAGGAAAACGACTTAATACATCGTAGTCCATTGAGACTGAAAGGACTAGACCGATGGCCACCTGTCTGGGCACGTGGAACCACGTGATTTACGTGTAGGCTCTTTATTAGGCTGTAAAAGGCCATATTACAGGCTTAAATGGCCTGTGCACGTAGTTAGAAGCGTTCTAAGGGCCTGGTGCTCAGGAAAACGACTTAATACATCGTAGTCCATTGAGACTGAAAGGACTAGACCGATGGCCACCTGTCTGGGCACGTGGAACCGCGTGATTTAGGTGTAGGCTCTTTATTAGGCTGTAAAAGGCCATATTACAGGCTTAGAAGGACTGTGCACGTAGTTAGAAGCGTTCTAAGGGCCTGGTGCTCAGGAAAACGACTTAATACATCGTAGTCCATTGAGACTGAAAGGACTAGACCGATGGCCACCTGTCTGGTCACGTGGAACCACGTGATTTACGTGTAGGCTCTTTATTAGGCTGTAAAAGGCCATATTACAGGCTTAGAAGGCCTGTGCACGTAGTTAGAAGCGTTCTAAGGGCCTGGTGCTCAGGAAAACGACTTAATACATCGTAGTCCATTGAGACTGAAAGGACTAGACCGATGGCCACCTGTCTGGGCACGTGGAACCACGTGATTTACGTGTAGGCTCTTTATTAGGCTGTAAAAGGCCATATTACAGGCTTAGAAGGCCTGTCCACGTAGTTAGAAGCGTTCTAAGGGCCTGGCGCTCAGGAAAACGACTTAATACATCGTAGTCCATTGAGACTGAAAGGACTAGACCGATGGCCACCTGTCTGGGCACGTGGAACCACGTGATTTACGTGTAGGCTCTTTATTAGGCTGTAAAAGGCCATATTACAGGCTTAGAAGGCCTGTGCACGTAGTTAGAAGCGTTCTAAGGGCCTGGTGCTCAGGAAAACGACTTAATACATCGTAGTCCATTGAGACTGAAAGGACTAGACCGATGGCCACCTGTCTGGGCACGTGGAACCACGTGATTTACGTGTAGGCTCTTTATTAGGCTGTAAAAGGCCATATTACAGGCTTATATGGCCTGTGCACGTAGTTAGAAGCGTTCTAAGGGCCTGGTGCTCAGGAAAACGACTTAATACATCGTAGTCCATTGAGACTGAAAGGACTAGACCGATGGCCACCTGTCTGGGCACGTGGAACCACGTGATTTACGTGTAGGCTCTTTATTAGGCTGTAAAAGGCCATATTACAGGCTTAGAAGGCCTGTGCACGTAGTTAGAAGCGTTCTAAGGGCCTGGTGCTCAGGAAAACGACTTAATACATCGTAGTCCATTGAGACTGAAAGGACTAGACCGATGGCCACCTGTCTGGGCACGTGGAACCACGTGATTTACGTGTAGGCTCTTTATTAGGCTGTAAAAGGCCATATTACAGGCTTAGAAGGCCTGTGCACGTAGTTAGAAGCGTTCTAAGGGCCTGGTGCTCAGGAAAACGACTTAATACATCGTAGTCCATTGAGACTGAAAGGACTAGACCGATGGCCACCTGTCTGGGCACGTGGAACCACGTGATTTACGTGTAGGCTCTTTATTAGGCTGTAAAAGGCCATATTACAGGCTTAGAAGGCCTGTGCACGTAGTTAGAAGCGTTCTAAGGGCCTGGTGCTCAGGAAAACGACTTAATACATCGTAGTCCATTGAGACTGAAAGGACTAGACCGATGGCCACCTGTCTGGGCACGTGGAACCGCGTGATTTAGGTGTAGGCTCTTTATTAGGCTGTAAAAGGCCATATTACAGGCTTAGAAGGCCTGTGCACGTAGTTAGAAGCGTTCTAAGGGCCTGGCGCTCAGGAAAACGACTTAATACATCGTAGTCCATTGAGACTGAAAGGACTAGACCGATGGCCACCTGTCTGGGCACGTGGAACCACGTGATTTACGTGTAGGCTCTTTATTAGGCTGTAAAAGGCCATATTACAGGCTTAGAAGGCCTGTGCACGTAGTTAGAAGCGTTCTAAGGGCCTGGTGCTCAGGAAAACGACTTAATACATCGTAGTCCATTGAGACTGAAAGGACTAGACCGATGGCCACCTGTCTGGGCACGTGGAACCACGTGATTTACGTGTAGGCTCTTTATTAGGCTGTAAAAGGCCATATTACAGGCTTAGAAGGCCTGTGCACGTAGTTAGAAGCGTTCTAAGGGCCTGGTGCTCAGGAAAACGACTTAATACATCGTAGTCCATTGAGACTGAAAGGACTAGACCGATGGCCACCTGTCTGGGCACGTGGAACCACGTGATTTACGTGTAGGCTCTTTATTAGGCTGTAAAAGGCCATATTACAGGCTTAGAAGGCCTGTGCACGTAGTTAGAAGCGTTCTAAGGGCCTGGTGCTCAGGAAAACGACTTAATACATCGTAGTCCATTGAGACTGAAAGGACTAGACCGATGGCCACCTGTCTGGGCACGTGGAACCACGTGATTTACGTGTAGGCTCTTTATTAGGCTGTAAAAGGCCATATTACAGGCTTAGAAGGCCTGTGCACGTAGTTAGAAGCGTTCTAAGGGCCTGGTGCTCAGGAAAACGACTTAATACATCGTAGTCCATTGAGACTGAAAGGACTAGACCGATGGCCACCTGTCTGGGCACGTGGAACCACGTGATTTACGTGTAGGCTCTTTATTAGGCTGTAAAAGGCCATATTACAGGCTTAGAAGGCCTGTGCACGTAGTTAGAAGCGTTCTAAGGGCCTGGTGCTCAGGAAAACGACTTAATACATCGTAGTCCATTGAGACTGAAAGGACTAGACCGATGGCCACCTGTCTGGGCACGTGGAACCGCGTGATTTAGGTGTAGGCTCTTTATTAGGCTGTAAAAGGCCATATTACAGGCTTAGAAGGCCTGTGCACGTAGTTAGAAGCGTTCTAAGGGCCTGGTGCTCAGGAAAACGACTTAATACATCGTAGTCCATTGAGACTGAAAGGACTAGACCGATGGCCACCTGTCTGGGCACGTGGAACCACGTGATTTACGTGTAGGCTCTTTATTAGGCTGTAAAAGGCCATATTACAGGCTTAGAAGGCCTGTGCACGTAGTTAGAAGCGTTCTAAGGGCCTGGTGCTCAGGAAAACGACTTAATACATCGTAGTCCATTGAGACTGAAAGGACTAGACCGATGGCCACCTGTCTGGGCACGTGGAACCACGTGATTTACGTGTAGGCTCTTTATTAGGCTGTAAAAGGCCATATTACAGGCTTAGAAGGCCTGTGCACGTAGTTAGAAGCGTTCTAAGGGCCTGGTGCTCAGGAAAACGACTTAATACATCGTAGTCCATTGAGACTGAAAGGACTAGACCGATGGCCACCTGTCTGGGCACGTGGAACCACGTGATTTACGTGTAGGCTCTTTATTAGGCTGTAAAAGGCCATATTACAGGCTTAGAAGGCCTGTGCACGTAGTTAGAAGCGTTCTAAGGGCCTGGTGCTCAGGAAAACGACTTAATACATCGTAGTCCATTGAGACTGAAAGGACTAGACCGATGGCCACCTGTCTGGGCACGTGGAACCACGTGATTTACGTGTAGGCTCTTTATTAGGCTGTAAAAGGCCATATTACAGGCTTAGAAGGCCTGTGCACGTAGTTAGAAGCGTTCTAAGGGCCTGGTGCTCAGGAAAACGACTTAATACATCGTAGTCCATTGAGACTGAAAGGACTAGACCGATGGCCACCTGTCTGGGCACGTGGAACCACGTGATTTACGTGTAGGCTCTTTATTAGGCTGTAAAAGGCCATATTACAGGCTTAGAAGGCCTGTGCACGTAGTTAGAAGCGTTCTAAGGGCCTGGTGCTCAGGAAAACGACTTAATACATCGTAGTCCATTGAGACTGAAAGGACTAGACCGATGGCCACCTGTCTGGGCACGTGGAACCACGTGATTTACGTGTAGGCTCTTTATTAGGCTGTAAAAGGCCATATTACAGGCTTAGAAGGCCTGTGCACGTAGTTAGAAGCGTTCTAAGGGCCTGGTGCTCAGGAAAACGACTTAATACATCGTAGTCCATTGAGACTGAAAGGACTAGACCGATGGCCACCTGTCTGGGCACGTGGAACCACGTGATTTACGTGTAGGCTCTTTATTAGGCTGTAAAAGGCCATATTACAGGCTTAGAAGGCCTGTGCACGTAGTTAGAAGCGTTCTAAGGGCCTGGTGCTCAGGAAAACGACTTAATACATCGTAGTCCATTGAGACTGAAAGGACTAGACCGATGGCCACCTGTCTGGGCACGTGGAACCACGTGATTTACGTGTAGGCTCTTTATTAGGCTGTAAAAGGCCATATTACAGGCTTAGAAGGCCTGTGCACGTAGTTAGAAGCGTTCTAAGGGCCTGGTGCTCAGGAAAACGACTTAATACATCGTAGTCCATTGAGACTGAAAGGACTAGACCGATGGCCACCTGTCTGGGCACGTGGAACCACGTGATTTACGTGTAGGCTCTTTATTAGGCTGTAAAAGGCCATATTACAGGCTTAGAAGGCCTGTGCACGTAGTTAGAAGCGTTCTAAGGGCCTGGTGCTCAGGAAAACGACTTAATACATCGTAGTCCATTGAGACTGAAAGGACTAGACCGATGGCCACCTGTCTGGGCACGTGGAACCACGTGATTTACGTGTAGGCTCTTTATTAGGCTGTAAAAGGCCATATTACAGGCTTAGAAGGCCTGTGCACGTAGTTAGAAGCGTTCTAAGGGCCTGGTGCTCAGGAAAACGACTTAATACATCGTAGTCCATTGAGACTGAAAGGACTAGACCGATGGCCACCTGTCTGGGCACGTGGAACCACGTGATTTACGTGTAGGCTCTTTATTAGGCTGTAAAAGGCCATATTACAGGCTTAGAAGGCCTGTGCACGTAGTTAGAAGCGTTCTAAGGGCCTGGTGCTCAGGAAAACGACTTAATACATCGTAGTCCATTGAGACTGAAAGGACTAGACCGATGGCCACCTGTCTGGGCACGTGGAACCACGTGATTTACGTGTAGGCTCTTTATTAGGCTGTAAAAGGCCATATTACAGGCTTAGAAGGCCTGTGCACGTAGTTAGAAGCGTTCTAAGGGCCTGGTGCTCAGGAAAACGACTTAATACATCGTAGTCCATTGAGACTGAAAGGACTAGACCGATGGCCACCTGTCTGGGCACGTGGAACCACGTGATTTACGTGTAGGCTCTTTATTAGGCTGTAAAAGGCCATATTACAGGCTTAGAAGGCCTGTGCACGTAGTTAGAAGCGTTCTAAGGGCCTGGTGCTCAGGAAAACGACTTAATACATCGTAGTCCATTGAGACTGAAAGGACTAGACCGATGGCCACCTGTCTGGGCACGTGGAACCACGTGATTTACGTGTAGGCTCTTTATTAGGCTGTAAAAGGCCATATTACAGGCTTAGAAGGCCTGTGCACGTAGTTAGAAGCGTTCTAAGGGCCTGGTGCTCAGGAAAACGACTTAATACATCGTAGTCCATTGAGACTGAAAGGACTAGACCGATGGCCACCTGTCTGGGCACGTGGAACCACGTGATTTACGTGTAGGCTCTTTATTAGGCTGTAAAAGGCCATATTACAGGCTTAGAAGGCCTGTGCACGTAGTTAGAAGCGTTCTAAGGGCCTGGTGCTCAGGAAAACGACTTAATACATCGTAGTCCATTGAGACTGAAAGGACTAGACCGATGGCCACCTGTCTGGGCACGTGGAACCACGTGATTTACGTGTAGGCTCTTTATTAGGCTGTAAAAGGCCATATTACAGGCTTAGAAGGCCTGTGCACGTAGTTAGAAGCGTTCTAAGGGCCTGGTGCTCAGGAAAACGACTTAATACATCGTAGTCCATTGAGACTGAAAGGACTAGACCGATGGCCACCTGTCTGGGCACGTGGAACCACGTGATTTACGTGTAGGCTCTTTATTAGGCTGTAAAAGGCCATATTACAGGCTTAGAAGGCCTGTGCACGTAGTTAGAAGCGTTCTAAGGGCCTGGTGCTCAGGAAAACGACTTAATACATCGTAGTCCATTGAGACTGAAAGGACTAGACCGATGGCCACCTGTCTGGGCACGTGGAACCACGTGATTTACGTGTAGGCTCTTTATTAGGCTGTAAAAGGCCATATTACAGGCTTAGAAGGCCTGTGCACGTAGTTAGAAGCGTTCTAAGGGCCTGGTGCTCAGGAAAACGACTTAATACATCGTAGTCCATTGAGACTGAAAGGACTAGACCGATGGCCACCTGTCTGGGCACGTGGAACCACGTGATTTACGTGTAGGCTCTTTATTAGGCTGTAAAAGGCCATATTACAGGCTTAGAAGGCCTGTGCACGTAGTTAGAAGCGTTCTAAGGGCCTGGTGCTCAGGAAAACGACTTAATACATCGTAGTCCATTGAGACTGAAAGGACTAGACCGATGGCCACCTGTCTGGGCACGTGGAACCACGTGATTTACGTGTAGGCTCTTTATTAGGCTGTAAAAGGCCATATTACAGGCTTAGAAGGCCTGTGCACGTAGTTAGAAGCGTTCTAAGGGCCTGGTGCTCAGGAAAACGACTTAATACATCGTAGTCCATTGAGACTGAAAGGACTAGACCGATGGCCACCTGTCTGGGCACGTGGAACCACGTGATTTACGTGTAGGCTCTTTATTAGGCTGTAAAAGGCCATATTACAGGCTTAGAAGGCCTGTGCACGTAGTTAGAAGCGTTCTAAGGGCCTGGTGCTCAGGAAAACGACTTAATACATCGTAGTCCATTGAGACTGAAAGGACTAGACCGATGGCCACCTGTCTGGGCACGTGGAACCACGTGATTTACGTGTAGGCTCTTTATTAGGCTGTAAAAGGCCATATTACAGGCTTAGAAGGCCTGTGCACGTAGTTAGAAGCGTTCTAAGGGCCTGGTGCTCAGGAAAACGACTTAATACATCGTAGTCCATTGAGACTGAAAGGACTAGACCGATGGCCACCTGTCTGGGCACGTGGAACCACGTGATTTACGTGTAGGCTCTTTATTAGGCTGTAAAAGGCCATATTACAGGCTTAGAAGGCCTGTGCACGTAGTTAGAAGCGTTCTAAGGGCCTGGTGCTCAGGAAAACGACTTAATACATCGTAGTCCATTGAGACTGAAAGGACTAGACCGATGGCCACCTGTCTGGGCACGTGGAACCACGTGATTTACGTGTAGGCTCTTTATTAGGCTGTAAAAGGCCATATTACAGGCTTAGAAGGCCTGTGCACGTAGTTAGAAGCGTTCTAAGGGCCTGGTGCTCAGGAAAACGACTTAATACATCGTAGTCCATTGAGACTGAAAGGACTAGACCGATGGCCACCTGTCTGGGCACGTGGAACCACGTGATTTACGTGTAGGCTCTTTATTAGGCTGTAAAAGGCCATATTACAGGCTTAGAAGGCCTGTGCACGTAGTTAGAAGCGTTCTAAGGGCCTGGTGCTCAGGAAAACGACTTAATACATCGTAGTCCATTGAGACTGAAAGGACTAGACCGATGGCCACCTGTCTGGGCACGTGGAACCACGTGATTTACGTGTAGGCTCTTTATTAGGCTGTAAAAGGCCATATTACAGGCTTAGAAGGCCTGTGCACGTAGTTAGAAGCGTTCTAAGGGCCTGGTGCTCAGGAAAACGACTTAATACATCGTAGTCCATTGAGACTGAAAGGACTAGACCGATGGCCACCTGTCTGGGCACGTGGAACCACGTGATTTACGTGTAGGCTCTTTATTAGGCTGTAAAAGGCCATATTACAGGCTTAGAAGGCCTGTGCACGTAGTTAGAAGCGTTCTAAGGGCCTGGTGCTCAGGAAAACGACTTAATACATCGTAGTCCATTGAGACTGAAAGGACTAGACCGATGGCCACCTGTCTGGGCACGTGGAACCACGTGATTTACGTGTAGGCTCTTTATTAGGCTGTAAAAGGCCATATTACAGGCTTAGAAGGCCTGTGCACGTAGTTAGAAGCGTTCTAAGGGCCTGGTGCTCAGGAAAACGACTTAATACATCGTAGTCCATTGAGACTGAAAGGACTAGACCGATGGCCACCTGTCTGGGCACGTGGAACCACGTGATTTACGTGTAGGCTCTTTATTAGGCTGTAAAAGGCCATATTACAGGCTTAGAAGGCCTGTGCACGTAGTTAGAAGCGTTCTAAGGGCCTGGTGCTCAGGAAAACGACTTAATACATCGTAGTCCATTGAGACTGAAAGGACTAGACCGATGGCCACCTGTCTGGGCACGTGGAACCACGTGATTTACGTGTAGGCTCTTTATTAGGCTGTAAAAGGCCATATTACAGGCTTAGAAGGCCTGTGCACGTAGTTAGAAGCGTTCTAAGGGCCTGGTGCTCAGGAAAACGACTTAATACATCGTAGTCCATTGAGACTGAAAGGACTAGACCGATGGCCACCTGTCTGGGCACGTGGAACCACGTGATTTACGTGTAGGCTCTTTATTAGGCTGTAAAAGGCCATATTACAGGCTTAGAAGGCCTGTGCACGTAGTTAGAAGCGTTCTAAGGGCCTGGTGCTCAGGAAAACGACTTAATACATCGTAGTCCATTGAGACTGAAAGGACTAGACCGATGGCCACCTGTCTGGGCACGTGGAACCACGTGATTTACGTGTAGGCTCTTTATTAGGCTGTAAAAGGCCATATTACAGGCTTAGAAGGCCTGTGCACGTAGTTAGAAGCGTTCTAAGGGCCTGGTGCTCAGGAAAACGACTTAATACATCGTAGTCCATTGAGACTGAAAGGACTAGACCGATGGCCACCTGTCTGGGCACGTGGAACCACGTGATTTACGTGTAGGCTCTTTATTAGGCTGTAAAAGGCCATATTACAGGCTTAGAAGGCCTGTGCACGTAGTTAGAAGCGTTCTAAGGGCCTGGTGCTCAGGAAAACGACTTAATACATCGTAGTCCATTGAGACTGAAAGGACTAGACCGATGGCCACCTGTCTGGGCACGTGGAACCACGTGATTTACGTGTAGGCTCTTTATTAGGCTGTAAAAGGCCATATTACAGGCTTAGAAGGCCTGTGCACGTAGTTAGAAGCGTTCTAAGGGCCTGGTGCTCAGGAAAACGACTTAATACATCGTAGTCCATTGAGACTGAAAGGACTAGACCGATGGCCACCTGTCTGGGCACGTGGAACCACGTGATTTACGTGTAGGCTCTTTATTAGGCTGTAAAAGGCCATATTACAGGCTTAGAAGGCCTGTGCACGTAGTTAGAAGCGTTCTAAGGGCCTGGTGCTCAGGAAAACGACTTAATACATCGTAGTCCATTGAGACTGAAAGGACTAGACCGATGGCCACCTGTCTGGGCACGTGGAACCACGTGATTTACGTGTAGGCTCTTTATTAGGCTGTAAAAGGCCATATTACAGGCTTAGAAGGCCTGTGCACGTAGTTAGAAGCGTTCTAAGGGCCTGGTGCTCAGGAAAACGACTTAATACATCGTAGTCCATTGAGACTGAAAGGACTAGACCGATGGCCACCTGTCTGGGCACGTGGAACCACGTGATTTACGTGTAGGCTCTTTATTAGGCTGTAAAAGGCCATATTACAGGCTTAGAAGGCCTGTGCACGTAGTTAGAAGCGTTCTAAGGGCCTGGTGCTCAGGAAAACGACTTAATACATCGTAGTCCATTGAGACTGAAAGGACTAGACCGATGGCCACCTGTCTGGGCACGTGGAACCACGTGATTTACGTGTAGGCTCTTTATTAGGCTGTAAAAGGCCATATTACAGGCTTAGAAGGCCTGTGCACGTAGTTAGAAGCGTTCTAAGGGCCTGGTGCTCAGGAAAACGACTTAATACATCGTAGTCCATTGAGACTGAAAGGACTAGACCGATGGCCACCTGTCTGGGCACGTGGAACCACGTGATTTACGTGTAGGCTCTTTATTAGGCTGTAAAAGGCCATATTACAGGCTTAGAAGGCCTGTGCACGTAGTTAGAAGCGTTCTAAGGGCCTGGTGCTCAGGAAAACGACTTAATACATCGTAGTCCATTGAGACTGAAAGGACTAGACCGATGGCCACCTGTCTGGGCACGTGGAACCACGTGATTTAGGTGTAGGCTCTTTATTAGGCTGTAAAAGGCCATATTACAGGCTTAGAAGGCCTGTGCACGTAGTTAGAAGCGTTCTAAGGGCCTGGTGCTCAGGAAAACGACTTAATACATCGTAGTCCATTGAGACTGAAAGGACTAGACCGATGGCCACCTGTCTGGGCACGTGGAACCACGTGATTTACGTGTAGGCTCTTTATTAGGCTGTAAAAGGCCATATTACAGGCTTAGAAGGCCTGTGCACGTAGTTAGAAGCGTTCTAAGGGCCTGGTGCTCAGGAAAACGACTTAATACATCGTAGTCCATTGAGACTGAAAGGACTAGACCGATGGCCACCTGTCTGGGCACGTGGAACCACGTGATTTACGTGTAGGCTCTTTATTAGGCTGTAAAAGGCCATATTACAGGCTTAGAAGGCCTGTGCACGTAGTTAGAAGCGTTCTAAGGGCCTGGTGCTCAGGAAAACGACTTAATACATCGTAGTCCATTGAGACTGAAAGGACTAGACCGATGGCCACCTGTCTGGGCACGTGGAACCACGTGATTTACGTGTAGGCTCTTTATTAGGCTGTAAAAGGCCATATTACAGGCTTAGAAGGCCTGTGCACGTAGTTAGAAGCGTTCTAAGGGCCTGGTGCTCAGGAAAACGACTTAATACATCGTAGTCCATTGAGACTGAAAGGACTAGACCGATGGCCACCTGTCTGGGCACGTGGAACCACGTGATTTACGTGTAGGCTCTTTATTAGGCTGTAAAAGGCCATATTACAGGCTTAGAAGGCCTGTGCACGTAGTTAGAAGCGTTCTAAGGGCCTGGTGCTCAGGAAAACGACTTAATACATCGTAGTCCATTGAGACTGAAAGGACTAGACCGATGGCCACCTGTCTGGGCACGTGGAACCACGTGATTTACGTGTAGGCTCTTTATTAGGCTGTAAAAGGCCATATTACAGGCTTAGAAGGCCTGTGCACGTAGTTAGAAGCGTTCTAAGGGCCTGGTGCTCAGGAAAACGACTTAATACATCGTAGTCCATTGAGACTGAAAGGACTAGACCGATGGCCACCTGTCTGGGCACGTGGAACCACGTGATTTACGTGTAGGCTCTTTATTAGGCTGTAAAAGGCCATATTACAGGCTTAGAAGGCCTGTGCACGTAGTTAGAAGCGTTCTAAGGGCCTGGTGCTCAGGAAAACGACTTAATACATCGTAGTCCATTGAGACTGAAAGGACTAGACCGATGGCCACCTGTCTGGGCACGTGGAACCACGTGATTTACGTGTAGGCTCTTTATTAGGCTGTAAAAGGCCATATTACAGGCTTAGAAGGCCTGTGCACGTAGTTAGAAGCGTTCTAAGGGCCTGGTGCTCAGGAAAACGACTTAATACATCGTAGTCCATTGAGACTGAAAGGACTAGACCGATGGCCACCTGTCTGGGCACGTGGAACCACGTGATTTACGTGTAGGCTCTTTATTAGGCTGTAAAAGGCCATATTACAGGCTTAGAAGGCCTGTGCACGTAGTTAGAAGCGTTCTAAGGGCCTGGTGCTCAGGAAAACGACTTAATACATCGTAGTCCATTGAGACTGAAAGGACTAGACCGATGGCCACCTGTCTGGGCACGTGGAACCACGTGATTTACGTGTAGGCTCTTTATTAGGCTGTAAAAGGCCATATTACAGGCTTAGAAGGCCTGTGCACGTAGTTAGAAGCGTTCTAAGGGCCTGGTGCTCAGGAAAACGACTTAATACATCGTAGTCCATTGAGACTGAAAGGACTAGACCGATGGCCACCTGTCTGGGCACGTGGAACCACGTGATTTACGTGTAGGCTCTTTATTAGGCTGTAAAAGGCCATATTACAGGCTTAGAAGGCCTGTGCACGTAGTTAGAAGCGTTCTAAGGGCCTGGTGCTCAGGAAAACGACTTAATACATCGTAGTCCATTGAGACTGAAAGGACTAGACCGATGGCCACCTGTCTGGGCACGTGGAACCACGTGATTTACGTGTAGGCTCTTTATTAGGCTGTAAAAGGCCATATTACAGGCTTAGAAGGCCTGTGCACGTAGTTAGAAGCGTTCTAAGGGCCTGGTGCTCAGGAAAACGACTTAATACATCGTAGTCCATTGAGACTGAAAGGACTAGACCGATGGCCACCTGTCTGGGCACGTGGAACCACGTGATTTACGTGTAGGCTCTTTATTAGGCTGTAAAAGGCCATATTACAGGCTTAGAAGGCCTGTGCACGTAGTTAGAAGCGTTCTAAGGGCCTGGTGCTCAGGAAAACGACTTAATACATCGTAGTCCATTGAGACTGAAAGGACTAGACCGATGGCCACCTGTCTGGGCACGTGGAACCACGTGATTTACGTGTAGGCTCTTTATTAGGCTGTAAAAGGCCATATTACAGGCTTAGAAGGCCTGTGCACGTAGTTAGAAGCGTTCTAAGGGCCTGGTGCTCAGGAAAACGACTTAATACATCGTAGTCCATTGAGACTGAAAGGACTAGACCGATGGCCACCTGTCTGGGCACGTGGAACCGCGTGATTTAGGTGTAGGCTCTTTATTAGGCTGTAAAAGGCCATATTACAGGCTTAGAAGGCCTGTGCACGTAGTTAGAAGCGTTCTAAGGGCCTGGTGCTCAGGAAAACGACTTAATACATCGTAGTCCATTGAGACTGAAAGGACTAGACCGATGGCCACCTGTCTGGGCACGTGGAACCACGTGATTTACGTGTAGGCTCTTTATTAGGCTGTAAAAGGCCATATTACAGGCTTAGAAGGCCTGTGCACGTAGTTAGAAGCGTTCTAAGGGCCTGGTGCTCAGGAAAACGACTTAATACATCGTAGTCCATTGAGACTGAAAGGACTAGACCGATGGCCACCTGTCTGGGCACGTGGAACCACGTGATTTACGTGTAGCTCTTTATTAGGCTGTAAAAGGCCATATTACAGGCTTAGAAGGCCTGTGCACGTAGTTAGAAGCGTTCTAAGGGCCTGGTGCTCAGGAAAACGACTTAATACATCGTAGTCCATTGAGACTGAAAGGACTAGACCGATGGCCACCTGTCTGGGCACGTGGAACCACGTGATTTACGTGTAGGCTCTTTATTAGGCTGTAAAAGGCCATATTACAGGCTTAGAAGGCCTGTGCACGTAGTTAGAAGCGTTCTAAGGGCCTGGTGCTCAGGAAAACGACTTAATACATCGTAGTCCATTGAGACTGAAAGGACTAGACCGATGGCCACCTGTCTGGTCACGTGGAACCACGTGATTTACGTGTAGGCTCTTTATTAGATTGCTCTGTACAAAGGCAATATTAATACGATGGCTTATAGTAGGCCTTGCATCGTTTGCAGTTGATACGATGTTTGAGAAGGCGTTCTAAAGGGCCTGGTGCTCAGGAAAAACGACTTAATTACACATAAATTCGTATTCTGAGCGGGCCAGGGCGTTGACTCGGTAGTTCCACATTGAACGGAAAAGGACTAAGGACCGC
>JASGCC010001217.1:0-40939 GCA_030067915.1 Hydractinia echinata | reverse complement strand
AATAACATTCCTCTTAATTTAACATGATTGCTGGAACTCAGCAATTACACTGGGCGCTGAGGTAGCGCTTTATTTAAAAATTTAGATAAAAAGTTATTTTTTTACTGTGGGACCAATCCTAGCCGTTAGCGCGCGCTGAAGAAATAGAGACAGTTTCAAAAACTACATTTCATTGACTTTCTAACGTTATCAGTCCGCTTGAGTTCCAACGGTTGCGTCACATATTCGTACCAACATGTATTTAGGGATATTTTTCTGATATTACTAGGTTGCATCGCTTTTAACAGTGAAACGATTGACTGTGGGACTTAATTGAACTGATTTTGGACTTTGACCTTATAAATGTGATAAATGAGACAATTGGACTCGAAGAAATAACATTCTTCTTAATTTGACATGATTGGTGGAATTCAGCAATTACACTGGGCGCTGAGGTAGCGCTTTATTTAAAAATTTAAATAAATAAGTCATTTTTTACTGTGGGACCATTGCTAGCTGTTAGCACGCCCTGAAGAAATAGAGACAGTTTCAAAAACTACATTTCATTGACTTTCTAACGGTATTAGTCCGCTTGAGTTACAACGGTTGCGTCACATATTCGTACCAACATGTATTTAGCGATATTTTTCTGATATTACATGGTTGTATTGCTTTTAATAGTGAAACGATTGACTGTGGGATTTAATTGATCTGATTTCGGACTTTGACCTTATAAATGTGATAAATGAGACAATTGGACTCAAAGAAATAACATTCTTCTTAATTTGACATGATTGCTGGAACTCAGCAATTACACTGGGCGCTGTGGTAGCGCTTTATTTAAAAATTTAGAAAAAAGTCATTTTTTTACTGTGGGACCAATCCTAGCCGTTAGCGAGCGCTGAAGAAATAGAGACAGTTTCAAAAACTACATTTCATTGATTTTTAACTGTATTAGTCCGTTTGAGTAACAACGGTTGCGTCACATATTCGTACCAACATGTATTTAGCGATATTTTTTTGATATTACAAGGTTGTATTGCTTTTAACAGTGAAACGATTGACTGTGGGACTTAATTGATCTGATTTCGGACTTTGACGTTATAAATGTGATAAATGAGACAATTGGACTCCAAGAAATAACATTCTCTTAATTTGACATGATTGCTGGAACTCAGCAATTACACTGGGCGCTGAGGTAGCGCTTTATTTAAAAATTTAGATAAAAAGTAATTTTTTTACTGTGGGACCAATCCTAGCCGTTAGCGCGCGCTGAAGAAATAGAGACAGTTTCAAAACTACATTTCATTGACTTTCTAACGTATCAGTCCGTTTGAGTTCAACGGTTGCGTCACATATTCGTACCAACATGTATTTAGGATATTTTTCTGATATTACTAGGTTGCATCGCTTTAACAGTGAAACGATTGACTGTGGGACTTAATTGAACTGATTTTGGACTTTGACCTTATAAATGTGATAAATGAGACAATTGGACTCCAAGAATTAACATTCTTCTTAATTTGACATGATTGCTGGAACTCAGCAATTACACTGGGCGCTGTAGTAGGGCTTTATTTAAAAATTTAGATCAATAAGTCATTTTGTACTGTGGGACCAATCCTAGCCGTTAGCGCGCGCTGAAGATATTAGAGACAGTTTCAAAAACTACATTTCATTGACTTTCTAACGGTATCAATCCGTTTGAGTTACAACGGTTGCGTCACATATTCGTACCAACATGTATTTAGCGATATTTCTGATATTACTAGGTTGCATCGCTTTTAACAGTGAAACGATTGACTGTGGGACTTAATTGAACTGATTTTTGGACTTTGACCTTATAAATGTGATAAATGAGACAATTGGAGTCCAAGAAATAACATTCTTCTTAATTTGACATGATTGCTGGAACTCAGCAATTACACTGGGCGCTGAGGTAGCGCTTTATTTAAAAATTTAATAAATAAGTCATTTTTTACTGTGGGACCATCCTAGCGTTAGCACGCCGCTGAAGAAATAGAGACAGTTTCAAAAACTACATTTCATTGACTTTCTAACGGTATTAGTCCGTTTGAGTTACAACGGTTGCGTCACATATTCGTACCAACATGTATTTAGCGATATTTTCTGATATTACTGGTTGCATCGCTTTTAACAGTGAAACGATTGACTGTGGGACTTAATTGAACTGATTTTGGACTTTGACTTATAAATGTGATAAATGAGACAATTGGACTCCAAGAAATAACATTCTTCTTAATTTAACATGATTGCTGGAACTCAGCAATTACACTGGGCGCTGAGGTAGCGCTTTATTTAAAAATTTAGATAAAAAGTTATTTTTTTACTGTGGGACCAATCCTAGCCGTTAGCGCGCGCTGAAGATATTAGAGACAGTTTCAAAAATTACATTTCATTGACTTTCTAACGGCATCAATCCGTTTGAGGTACAACGGTTGCGTAACATATTCGTAGCAATATGTATTTAGCGATATTTCTGATATTACTAGGTTGCATCGCTTTTAACAGTGAAACGATTGACTGTGGGACTTAATTGAACTGATTTTGGACTTTGACTTATAAATGTGATAAATGAGACAATTGGACTCCAAGAACTAACATTCTTCTTAATTTGACATGATTGCTGGAACTCAGCAATTACACTGGGCGCTGTGGTAGCGCTTTATTTAAAAATTTAGATCAATAAGTCATTTTGTACCGTGGGACCAATCCTAGCCGTTAGCGAGCGCTGACGAGATAGAGACAGTTTCAAAAACTACATTTCATTGACTTTCTAACGGTATCAATCCGTTTGAGGTACAACGGTTGCGTAACATATTCGTAGCAACATGTATTTAGCGATATTTCTGATATTACTAGGTTGCATCGCTTTAACAGTGAAACGATTGACTGTGGGACTTAATTGAACTGATTTTGGACTTTGACCTTATAAATGTGATAAATGAGACAATTGGACTCCAAGAAATAACATTCTTCTTAATTTGACATGATTGCTGGAACTCAGCAATTACACTGGGCGCTGTGGTAGCGCTTTATTTAAAAATTTAGATAAATAAGTCATTTTTTACTGTGGGACCAATCCTAGCCGTTACGCGCGCTGAAGAAATAGAGACAGTTTCAAAAACTACATTTCATTGACTTTCTAACGGTATCAATCCGTTTGAGTTACAACGGTTGCGTCACATATTCGTACCAACATGTATTTAGCGATATTTTTCTGATATTACTAGGTTGCATCGCTTTTAACAGTGAAACGATTGACTGTGGGACTTAATTGAACTGATTTTGGACTTTGACCTTATAAATGTGATAAATGAGACAATTGGACTCCAAGAAATAACATTCTTCTTAATTTGACATGATTGCTGGAACTCAGCGATTACACTGGGCGCTGTGGTAGCGCTTTATTTAAAATTTAGATAAATAAGTCATTTTTTACTGTGGGACCAATCCTAGCCGTTAGCGCGCGCTGAAGAAATAGAGACAGTTTCAAAAACTACATTTCATTGACTTTCTAACGGTATCAATCCGTTTGAGTTACAACGGTTGCGTCACATATTCGTAGCAACATGTATTTAGCGATATTTTCTGATATTACTAGGTTGCATCGCTTTTAACAGTGAAACGATTGACTGTGGGACTTAATTGAACTGATTTTGGACTTTGACCTTATAAATGTGATAAATGAGACAATTGGACTCCAAGAAATAACATTCTTCTTAATTTGACATGATTGCTGGAACTCAGCGATTACACTGGGCGCTGTGGTAGCGCTTTATTTAAAAATTTAGATAAATAAGTCATTTTTTACTGTGGGACCAATCCTAGCCGTTAGCGCGCGGAAGAAATAGAGACAGTTTCAAAAACTACATTTCATTGACTTTCTAACGGTATCAATCCGTTTGAGTTACAACGGTTGCGTCACATATTCGTACCAACATGTATTTAGCGATATTTTTCTGATATTACTAGGTTGCATCGCTTTTAACAGTGAAACGATTGACTGTGGGACTTAATTGAACTGATTTTGGACTTTGACCTTATAAATGTGATAAATGAGACAATTGGACTCCAAGAAATAACATTCTTCTTAATTTGACATGATTGCTGGAACTCAGCATTACACTGGGCGCTGTGGTAGCGCTTTATTTAAAAATTTAGATAAATAAGTCATTTTTTACTGTGGGACCAATCCTAGCCGTTAGCGCGCGCTGAAGAAATAGAGACAGTTTCAAAAACTACATTTCATTGACTTTCTAACGGTATCAGTCCGTTTGAGTTACAACGGTTGCGTCACATATTCGTACCAACATGTATTTAGCGATATTTTTCTGATATTACTAGGTTGCATCGCTTTTAACAGTGAAACGATTGACTGTGGGACTTAATTGAACTGATTTTGGACTTTGACCTTATAAATGTGATAAATGAGACAATTGGACTCCAAGAAATAACATTCTTCTTAATTTGACATGATTGCTGGAACTCAGCGATTACACTGGGCGCTGTGGTAGCGCTTTATTTAAAAATTTAGATAAATAAGTCATTTTTTACTGTGGGACCAATCCTAGCCGTTAGCGCGCGCTGAAGAAATAGAGACAGTTTCAAAAACTACATTTCATTGACTTTCTAACGGTATCAGTCCGTTTGAGTTACAACGGTTGCGTCACATATTCGTACCAACATGTATTTAGCGATATTTTTCTGATATTACTAGGTTGCATCGCTTTTAACAGTGAAACGATTGACTGTGGGACTTAATTGAACTGATTTTGGACTTTGACCTTATAAATGTGATAAATGAGACAATTGGACTCCAAGAAATAACATTCTTCTTAATTTGACATGATTGCTGGAACTCAGATTACACTGGGCGCTGTGGTAGCGCTTTATTTAAAAATTTAGATAAATAAGTCATTTTTTACTGTGGGACCAATCCTAGCCGTTAGCGCGCGCTGAAGAAATAGAGACAGTTTCAAAAACTACATTTCATTGACTTTCTAACGGTATCAGTCCGTTTGAGTTACAACGGTTGCGTCACATATTCGTACCAACATGTATTTAGCGATATTTTTCTGATATTACTAGGTTGCATCGCTTTTAACAGTGAAACGATTGACTGTGGGACTTAATTGAACTGATTTTGGACTTTGACCTTATAAATGTGATAAATGAGACAATTGGACTCCAAGAAATAACATTCTTCTTAATTTGACATGATTGCTGGAACTCAGCGATTACACTGGGCGCTGTGGTAGCGCTTTATTTAAAAATTTAGATAAATAAGTCATTTTTTACTGTGGGACCAATCCTAGCCGTTAGCGCGCGCTGAAGAAATAGAGACAGTTTCAAAAACTACATTTCATTGACTTTCTAACGGTATCAGTCCGTTTGAGTTACAACGGTTGCGTCACATATTCGTACCAACATGTATTTAGCGATATTTTTCTGATATTACTAGGTTGCATCGCTTTTAACAGTGAAACGATTGACTGTGGGACTTAATTGAACTGATTTTGGACTTTGACCTTATAAATGTGATAAATGAGACAATTGGACTCCAAGAAATAACATTCTTCTTAATTTGACATGATTGCTGGAACTCAGCGATTACACTGGGCGCTGTGGTAGCGCTTTATTTAAAAATTTAGATAAATAAGTCATTTTTTACTGTGGGACCAATCCTAGCCGTTAGCGCGCGCTGAAGAAATAGAGACAGTTTCAAAAACTACATTTCATTGACTTTCTAACGGTATCAGTCCGTTTGAGTTACAACGGTTGCGTCACATATTCGTACCAACATGTATTTAGCGATATTTTTCTGATATTACTAGGTTGCATCGCTTTTAACAGTGAAACGATTGACTGTGGGACTTAATTGAACTGATTTTGGACTTTGACCTTATAAATGTGATAAATGAGACAATTGGACTCCAAGAAATAACATTCTTCTTAATTTGACATGATTGCTGGAACTCAGCATTACACTGGGCGCTGTGGTAGCGCTTTATTTAAAAATTTAGATAAATAAGTCATTTTTTACTGTGGGACCAATCCTAGCCGTTAGCGCGCGCTGAAGAAATAGAGACAGTTTCAAAAACTACATTTCATTGACTTTCTAACGGTATCAGTCCGTTTGAGTTACAACGGTTGCGTCACATATTCGTACCAACATGTATTTAGCGATATTTTTCTGATATTACTAGGTTGCATCGCTTTTAACAGTGAAACGATTGACTGTGGGACTTAATTGAACTGATTTTGGACTTTGACCTTATAAATGTGATAAATGAGACAATTGGACTCCAAGAAATAACATTCTTCTTAATTTGACATGATTGCTGGAACTCAGCAATTACACTGGGCGCTGTGGTAGCGCTTTATTTAAAAATTTAGATAAATAAGTCATTTTTTACTGTGGGACCAATCCTAGCCGTTAGCGCGCGCTGAAGAAATAGAGACAGTTTCAAAAACTACATTTCATTGACTTTCTAACGGTATCAGTCCGTTTGAGTTACAACGGTTGCGTCACATATTCGTACCAACATGTATTTAGCGATATTTTTCTGATATTACTAGGTTGCATCGCTTTTAACAGTGAAACGATTGACTGTGGGACTTAATTGAACTGATTTTGGACTTTGACCTTATAAATGTGATAAATGAGACAATTGGACTCCAAGAAATAACATTCTTCTTAATTTGACATGATTGCTGGAACTCAGCGATTACACTGGGCGCTGTGGTAGCGCTTTATTTAAAAATTTAGATAAATAAGTCATTTTTTACTGTGGGACCAATCCTAGCCGTTAGCGCGCGCTGAAGAAATAGAGACAGTTTCAAAAACTACATTTCATTGACTTTCTAACGGTATCAGTCCGTTTGAGTTACAACGGTTGCGTCACATATTCGTACCAACATGTATTTAGCGATATTTTTCTGATATTACTAGGTTGCATCGCTTTTAACAGTGAAACGATTGACTGTGGGACTTAATTGAACTGATTTTGGACTTTGACCTTATAAATGTGATAAATGAGACAATTGGACTCCAAGAAATAACATTCTTCTTAATTTGACATGATTGCTGGAACTCAGCGATTACACTGGGCGCTGTGGTAGCGCTTTATTTAAAAATTTAGATAAATAAGTCATTTTTTACTGTGGGACCAATCCTAGCCGTTAGCGCGCGCTGAAGAAATAGAGACAGTTTCAAAAACTACATTTCATTGACTTTCTAACGGTATCAGTCCGTTTGAGTTACAACGGTTGCGTCACATATTCGTACCAACATGTATTTAGCGATATTTTTCTGATATTACTAGGTTGCATCGCTTTTAACAGTGAAACGATTGACTGTGGGACTTAATTGAACTGATTTTGGACTTTGACCTTATAAATGTGATAAATGAGACAATTGGACTCCAAGAAATAACATTCTTCTTAATTTGACATGATTGCTGGAACTCAGCGATTACACTGGGCGCTGTGGTAGCGCTTTATTTAAAAATTTAGATAAATAAGTCATTTTTTACTGTGGGACCAATCCTAGCCGTTAGCGCGCGCTGAAGAAATAGAGACAGTTTCAAAAACTACATTTCATTGACTTTCTAACGGTATCAGTCCGTTTGAGTTACAACGGTTGCGTCACATATTCGTACCAACATGTATTTAGCGATATTTTTCTGATATTACTAGGTTGCATCGCTTTTAACAGTGAAACGATTGACTGTGGGACTTAATTGAACTGATTTTGGACTTTGACCTTATAAATGTGATAAATGAGACAATTGGACTCCAAGAAATAACATTCTTCTTAATTTGACATGATTGCTGGAACTCAGCGATTACACTGGGCGCTGTGGTAGCGCTTTATTTAAAAATTTAGATAAATAAGTCATTTTTTACTGTGGGACCAATCCTAGCCGTTAGCGCGCGCTGAAGAAATAGAGACAGTTTCAAAAACTACATTTCATTGACTTTCTAACGGTATCAGTCCGTTTGAGTTACAACGGTTGCGTCACATATTCGTACCAACATGTATTTAGCGATATTTTTCTGATATTACTAGGTTGCATCGCTTTTAACAGTGAAACGATTGACTGTGGGACTTAATTGAACTGATTTTGGACTTTGACCTTATAAATGTGATAAATGAGACAATTGGACTCCAAGAAATAACATTCTTCTTAATTTGACATGATTGCTGGAACTCAGCGATTACACTGGGCGCTGTGGTAGCGCTTTATTTAAAAATTTAGATAAATAAGTCATTTTTTACTGTGGGACCAATCCTAGCCGTTAGCGCGCGCTGAAGAAATAGAGACAGTTTCAAAAACTACATTTCATTGACTTTCTAACGGTATCAGTCCGTTTGAGTTACAACGGTTGCGTCACATATTCGTACCAACATGTATTTAGCGATATTTTTCTGATATTACTAGGTTGCATCGCTTTTAACAGTGAAACGATTGACTGTGGGACTTAATTGAACTGATTTTGGACTTTGACCTTATAAATGTGATAAATGAGACAATTGGACTCCAAGAAATAACATTCTTCTTAATTTGACATGATTGCTGGAACTCAGCGATTACACTGGGCGCTGTGGTAGCGCTTTATTTAAAAATTTAGATAAATAAGTCATTTTTTACTGTGGGACCAATCCTAGCCGTTAGCGCGCGCTGAAGAAATAGAGACAGTTTCAAAAACTACATTTCATTGACTTTCTAACGGTATCAGTCCGTTTGAGTTACAACGGTTGCGTCACATATTCGTACCAACATGTATTTAGCGATATTTTTCTGATATTACTAGGTTGCATCGCTTTTAACAGTGAAACGATTGACTGTGGGACTTAATTGAACTGATTTTGGACTTTGACCTTATAAATGTGATAAATGAGACAATTGGACTCCAAGAAATAACATTCTTCTTAATTTGACATGATTGCTGGAACTCAGCGATTACACTGGGCGCTGTGGTAGCGCTTTATTTAAAAATTTAGATAAATAAGTCATTTTTTACTGTGGGACCAATCCTAGCCGTTAGCGCGCGCAGAAGAAATAGAGACATTTTCAAAACTACATTTCATTGACTTTCTAGCGGTATCAAATCCGTTTGAGTTACAAAGTTGTTCAACATATTTCGTACCAACATGTATTTAGCGATATTTTTCTGATATTACTAGGTTGCATCGCTTTTAACAGTGAAACGATTGACTGTGGGACTCAATTGAACTGATTTTGGCCTTTGACCTTATGAATATGATAAATGTGACAATTGTACTCCAAGAAATAACATTCTTCTTAATTTGACATGATTGCTTGAACTCAGCAGTTACACTGGGCGCTGTGGCAGCGCTTTATTTAAAATTTTAGATAAATAACTCATTGTGTACAGTGGGACCAATCCTAGCCGTTAGCGCGCCGCTAAAGAAATAGAGACATCTTCAAAAACTACATTTCATTCACTTTCTAACGGTATCAATCCGTTTGAGTTACAACTGTTGCGTCACATATCCGTACCAACATGTATTTTAGCGATATTTTTCTGATATTACTAGGTTGCATCGATTTTAACAGTGAAACGATTGACTGTGGGACTTAATTGAACTGATTTTGGACTTGACCTAGAATGTGATTAATGAGACAATTGGACTCCAAGAAATAACATTCTTTCTTAATTTGACATGATTGCTGGAACTCAGCGATTACACTGGGCGCTGTGGTAGCGCTTTATTTAAAAATTTAGATTAAATAAGTCATTTTTTACTGTGGGACCAATCCTAGCCGTTAGCGCGCGCAGAAGAAATAGAGACATTTTTCAAAAATTACATTTCATTGACTTTCTAGCGGTATCAATCCGTTGAGTTACAACGGTTGCGTCACATATTCGTACCAACATGTGTTTAGCGATATTTTTTGATATTACTAGGTTGCATCGCTTTTAACAGTGAAACGATTGACTGTGGGACTTAATTGAACTGATTTTGGACTTTGACCTTATGAATATGATAAATGAGGACAATTGTACTCCAAGAAATAACATTCTTCTTAATTTGACATGATTGCTTGAACTCAGCAGTTACAATGGGCGCTGTGGCAGCGCTTTATTTAAAAATTTAGATAAATAAGTCATTTTGTACTGTGGGACCCAATCCTAGCCGTTAGCGTGCGCTGAAGAAATAGAGACAGTTTCAAAAAACTACATTTTCACTGACTTTCTAACGGTATCAATCCGTTTGAGTTACAACGGTTGCGTCACATATCCTACCAACATGTATTTAGCGAAATGTTTCTGATATTACTAGGTTGCATCGCTTTTAACATTGAAACGATTGACTGTGGGACTTAATTGAACTGATTTTGGAGTTTGACTTTATAAATGTGATAAATGAGACAATTGGACTCCAAGAAATAACATTCTTCTTAATTTCACATGATTGCTGGAACTCAGCAGTTACACTGGGCGCTGTGGCAGCGCTTTATTTAAAAATTTAGATTAATAAGTCATTTTTTACTGTGGGACCAATCCTAGCCGTTAGTGCGCGCAGAAGAAATAGAGCCATTTTCAAAAACTACATTTCATTGACTTTCTAGCGGTATCAATCCGTTTGAGTTACCAAAGTTGCGTCACATATTCGTACCAACATGTATTTAGCGAGATTTTTCTGATATTACTAGGTTGCATCGCTTTTAACAGTGAAACGATTGACTGTGGGACTCAATTGAACTGATTTTGGACTTTGACCTTATGAATATGATAAATGTGACAATTGTACTCCAAGAAATAACATTCTTCTTAATTTGACATGATTGCTTGAACTCAGCAGTTACACTGGGCGCTGTGGCAGCGCTTTATTTAAAAATTTAGATTAATAAGTCATTTTTTACTGTGGGACCAATCCTAGCCGTTAGCGCGCGCAGAAGAAATAGAGACATTTTCAAAAACTACATTTCATTGACTTTCTAGCGGTATCAATCCGTTTGAGTTACAAAAGTTGCGTCACATATTCGTACCAACATGTATTAAGCGATATTTTTCTGATATTACTAGGTTGCATCGCTTTTAACAGTGAAACGATTGACTGTGGGACTTAATTGAACTGATTTTGGACTTTGACCTTATGAATATGATAAATGAGACAATTGTACTACAAGAAATAACATTCTTCTTAATTTGACATGATTGCTGGAACTGAGCGATTACACTGGCGCTGTGGTAGCGCTTTATTTAAAAATTTAGATAAATAAGTCATTTTTTGCTGTGGGACCAATCCTAGCCGTTAGCGCGCGCTGAGAAAATAGAGACAGTTTCAAAAACTACATTTCATTGACTTTCTAACGGTATCAGTCCGTTTGAGTTACAACGGTTGCGTCACATATTCTTACCAACATGTATTTAGCGATATCTTTCTGATATTACTAGGTTGCGTCGCTTTTAACAGTGAAACGATTGACTGTGGGACTTAATTGAACTGATTTTGGACTTTGACCTTATAAATGTGATTAATAAGACAATTGGACTCCAAGAAATAACATTCTTCTTAATTTGACATGATTGCTGGAACTCAGCGATTACACTGGGCGCTGTGGTAGCGCTTTATTTAAAAATTTAGATTAATAAGTCATTTTTTACTGTGGGACCAATCCTAGCCGTTAGCGCGCGCAGAAGAATTAGAGACATTTTCAAAAACTACATTTCATTGACTTTCTAGCGGTATCAATCCGTTTGAGTTACAAAAGTTGCGTCACATATTCGTACCAACATGTATTTAGCGATATTTTTCTGATATTACTAGGTTGCATCGCTTTTAACAGTGAAACGATTGACTGTGGGACTCAATTGAACTGATTTTGGCCTTTGACCTTATGAATATGATAAATGTGACAATTGTACTCCAAGAAATAACATTCTTCTTAATTTGACATGATTGCTTGAACTCAGCAGTTACACCGGGCGCTGTGGCAGCGCTTTATTTAAACATTTAGATAAATAACTGATTGTGTACAGTGGGACCAATCCTAGCCGTTAGCGCGCGCTGAAGAAATAGAGACATTTTCAAAAACTACATTTCATTCACTTTCTAACGGTATCAATCCGTTTGAGTTACAACTGTTGCGTCACATATCCGTACCAACATGTATTTAGCGATATTTTTCTGATATTACTAGGTTGCATCGATTTTAACAGTGAAACGATTGACTGTGGGACTTAATTGAACTGATTTTGGACTTTGACCCTATAAATGTGATTAATGAGACAATTGGACTCCAAGAAATAACATTCTTCTTAATTTGACATGATTGCTGGAACTCAGCGATTACACTGGGCGCTGTGGTAGCGCTTTATTTAAAAATTTAGATAAATAAGTCATTTTGTACTGTGGGACCAATCCTAGCCGTTAGCGCGCGCAGAAGAAATAGAGACATTTTCAAAAACTACATTTCATTGACTTTCTAGCGGTATCAATCCGTTTGAGTTACAACGGTTGCGTCACATATTCGTACCAACATGTGTTTAGCGATATTTTTTTGATATTACTAGGTTGCATCGCTTTTAACAGTGAAACGATTGACTGTGGGACTTAATTGAACTGATTTTGGACTTTGACCTTATGAATATGATAAATGAGACAATTGTACTCCAAGAAATAACATTCTTCTTAATTTGACATGATTGCTTGAACTCAGCAGTTACACTGGGCGCTGTGGCAGCGCTTTATTTAAAAATTTAGATAAATAAGTCATTTTGTACTGTGGGACCAATCCTAGCCGTTAGCGTGCGCTGAAGAAATAGAGACAGTTTCAAAAACTACATTTCACTGACTTTCTAACGGTATCAATCCGTTTGAGTTACAACGGTTGCGTCACATATTCCTACCAACATGTATTTAGCGAAATGTTTCTGATATTACTAGGTTGCATCGCTTTTAACATTGAAACGATTGACTGTGGGACTTAATTGAACTGATTTTGGAGTTTGACTTTATAAATGTGATAAATGAGACAATTGGACTCCAAGAAATAACATTCTTCTTAATTTGACATGATTGCTGGAACTCAGCGATTACACTGGGCGCTGTGGTAGCGCTTTATTTAAAAATTTAGATAAATAAGTCATTTTGTACTGTGGGACCAATCCTAGCCGTTAGCGCGCGCTGAAGAAATAGAGACAGTTTCAAAAACTACATTTCATTGACTTTCTAACGGTATCAATCCGTTTGAGTTACAACGGTTGCGTCACATATTCCTACCAACATGTATTTAGCGAAATGTTTCTGATATTACTAGGTTGCATCGCTTTTAACATTGAAACGATTGACTGTGGGACTTAATTGAACTGATTTTGGAGTTTGACCTTATAAATGTGATAAATGAGACACTTGGACTCCAAGAAATAACATTCTTCTTAATTGGACATGATTGCTGGAACTGTGCGATTACACTGGCGCTGTGGTAGCGCTTTATTTAAAAATTTAGATAAATAAGTCATTTTTTGCTGTGGGACCAATCCTAGCCGTTAGCGCGCGCTGAAGAAATAGAGACAGTTTCAAAAACTACATTTCATTGACTTTCTAACGGTATCAGTCCGTTTGAGTTACAACGGTTGCGTCACATATTCGTACCAACATGTATTTAGCGATATCTTTCTGATATTACTAGGTTGCGTCGCTTTTAACAGTGAAACGATTGACTGTGGGACTTAATTGAACTGATTTTGGACTTTGACCTTATAAATGTGATTAATGAGACAATTGGACTCCGAGAAATAACATTCTTTTTAATTTGACATGATTGCTGGAACTCAGCAGTTACACTGGGCGCTGTGGCAGCGCTTTATTTAAAAATTTAGATAAATAACTCATTGTGTACTGTGGGACCAATCCTAGCCGTTAGCGCGCGCTGAAGAAATAGAGACATTTTCAAAAACTACATTTCATTGACTTTCTAACGGTATCATCCGTTTGAGTTACAACGGTTGCGTCACATATTCCGTACCAACATGTATTTAGCGATATTTTTCTGATATTACTAGGTTGCATCGATTTTAACAGTGAAACGATTGACTGTGGGACTTAATTGAACTGATTTTGGACTTTGACCCTTATAAATGTGATTAATGAGACAATTGGACTCCAAGAAATAACATTCTTCTTAATTTGACATGATTGCTGGAACTCAGCGATTACACTGGGCGCTGTGGTAGCGCTTTATTTAAAAATTTAGATAAATAAGTCATTTTTTACTGTGGGACCAATCCTAGCCGTTAGCGCGCGCAGAAGAAATAGAGACATTTTCAAAAACTACATTTCATTGACTTTCTAGCGGTATCAATCCGTTTGAGTTACAACGGTTGCGTCACATATTCGTAGCAACATGTGTTTAGCGATATTTTTTTGATATTACTAGGTTGCATCGCTTTTAACAGTGAAACGATTGACTGTGGGACTTAATTGAACTGATTTTGGACTTTGACCTTATGAATATGATAAATGAGAAAATTGTACTCCAAGAAATAACATTCTTCTTAATTTGACATGATTGCTTGAACTCAGCAGTTACACTGGGCGCCGTGACAGCGCTTTATTTAAAAATTTAGATAAATAAGTCATTTTGTACTGTGGGAACAATCCTAGCCGTTAGCGTGCGCTGAAGAAATAGAGACAGTTTCAAAAACTACATTTCATTGACTTTCTAACGGTATCAATCCGTTTGACTTACAACGGTTGCGTTACATATTCCTACCAACATGTATTTAGCGAAATGTTTCTGATATTACTAGGTTGCATCGCTTTTAACAGTGAAACGATTGACTGTGGGACTTAATTGAACTGATTTTGGAGTTTGACCTTATAAATGTGATAAATGAGACAATTGGACTCCAAGAAATAACATTCTTCTTAATTTGACATGATTGCTGGAACTCAGCGATTACACTGGGCGCTGTGGTAGCGCTTTATTTAAAAATTTAGATTAATAAGTCATTTTTTACTGTGGGACCAATCCTAGCCGTTAGCGCGCGCAGAAGAAATAGAGACATTTTCAAAAACTACATTTCATTGACTTTCTAGCGGTATCAATCCGTTTGAGTTACAAAAGTTGCGTCACATATTCGTACCAACATGTATTTAGCGATATTTTTCTGATATTACTAGGTTGCATCGCTTTTAACAGTGAAACGATTGACTGTGGGACTCAATTGAACTGATTTTGGACTTTGACCTTATGAATATGATAAATATGACAATTGGACTCCAAGAAATAACATTCTTCTTAATTTGACATGATTGCTGGAACTCAGCGATTACACTGGGCGCTGTGGTAGCGCTTTATTTAAAAATTTAGATTAATAAGTCATTTTTTACTGTGTGACCAATCCTAGCCGTTAGCGCGCGCAGAAGAAATAGAGACATTTTCAAAAACTACATTTCATTGACTTTCTAGCGGTATCAATCCGTTTGAGTTACAAAAGTTGCGTCACATATTCGTACCAACATGTATTTAGCGATATTTTTCTGATATTACTAGGTTGCATCGCTTTTAACAGTAAAAAGATTGACTGTGGGACTCAATTGAACTGATTTTGGCATTTGACCTTATGAATATGATAAATGTGACAATTGTACTCCAAGAAATAACATTCTTCTTAATTTGACATGATTGCTTGAACTCAGCAGTTACACTGGGCGCTGTGGCAGCGCTTTATTTAAAAATTTAGATAAATAACTCATTGTGTACTGTGGGACCAATTCTAGCCGTTAGCGTGCGCTGAAGAAATAGAGACAGTTTCAAAAACTACATTTCATTGACTTTCTAACGGTATCAGTCTGTTTGAGTTACAACGGTTGCGTCACATATTCCTACCAATATGTATTTAGCTATATTTTTCTGATATTACTAGGTTGCATCGCTTTTAACAGTGAAACGATTGACTGTGGGGCTTAATTGAACTGATTTTGGACTTTGACCTTATAAATGTGATAAATGAGACAATTGGACTCCAAGAAATAACATTCTTCTTAATTTGACATGATTGCTTGAACTCAGCAGTTACACTGGGCGCTGTGGCAGCGCGTTATTTAAAAATTTAGATAAATAAGTCATTTTGTACTGTGGGACCAATCCTAACCGTTAGCGCGTGCTGAAGAAATAGAGACAGTTTCAAAAACTACATTTCATTGAATTTCTAACGGTATCAGTCCGTTTGAGTTACAACGGTTGCATCACATATTCGTACCAACATGTATTTAGCGATATCTTTCTGATATTACTAGGTTGCGTCGCTTTTAACAGTGAAACGATTGACTGTGGGACTTAATTGAACTGATTTTGGACTTTGACCTTATAATGTGATTAATGAGACAATTGGACTCCAAGAAATAACATTCTTCTTAATTTGACATGATTGCTGGAACTCAGCGATTACACTGGGCGCTGTGGTAGCGCTTTATTTAAAAATTTAGATTAATAAGTCATTTTTTACTGTGGGACCAATCCTAGCCGTTAGCGCGCGCAGAAGAAATAGAGACATTTTCAAAAACTACATTTCATTGACTTTCTAGCGGTATCAATCCGTTTGAGTTACAAAAGTTGCGTCACATATTCGTACCAACATGTATTTAGCGATATTTTTCTGATATTACTAGGTTGCATCGCTTTTACCAGTGAAACGATTGACTGTGGGACTCAATTGAACTGATTTTGGACTTTGACCTTATGAATATGATAAATGTGACAATTGTACTCCAAGAAATAACATTCTTCTTAATTTGACATGATTGCTTGAACTCAGCAGTTACACTGGGCGCTGTGGCAGCGCTTTATTTAAAAATTTAGATAAATAACTCATTTTGTACTGTGGGACCAATCCTAGCCGTTAGCGCGCGCTGAAGAAATAGAGACATTTTCAAAAACTACATTTCATTGACTTTCTAACGGTATCAATCCGTTTGAGTTACAACGGTTGCGTCACATATCCGTACCAACATGTATTTAGCGATATTTTTCTGATATTACTAGGTTGCATCGATTTTAACAGTGAAACGATTGACTGTGGGACTTAATTGAACTGATTTTGGACTTTGACCTTATGAATATGATAAATGAGACAATCGTACTACAAGAAATAACATTCTTCTTAATTTGACATGATTGCTTGAACTCAGCAGTTACACTGGGCGCTGTGGCAGCGCTTTATTTAAAAATTTAGATAAATAAGTCATGTTGTACTGTGGGACCAATCCTAGCCGTTAGCGCGCGCTGAAGAAATAGAGACATTTTCAAAAACTACATTTCATTGACTTTCTAACGGTATCAGTCCGTTTGAGTTACAACGGTTGCGTCACATATTCGTACCAACATGTATTTAGCGATATTTTTCTGATATTACTAGGGTGCATCGCTTTTAACAGTGAAACGATTGACTGTGGGACTTAATTGAACTGATTTTGGACTTTGACCTGATAAATGTGATAAATGAGACAATTGAAATTCCAGAAATAACATTCTTCTTAATTTGACATGATTGCTAGAACTCAGTAGTTACACCTGGCGCTGTGGCAGCGCTTTATTTAAAAATTTAGATAAATAAGTCATTTTGTACTGTGGGACCAATCCTAGCCGTTAGCGTGCGCTGAAGAAATAGAGACAGTTTCAAAAACTACATTTCATTGACTTTCTAACGGTATCAATCCGTTTGAGTTACAAAGGTTGCGTCACATATTCCTACCAACATGTATTTAGCGAAATTTTTCTGATATTACTAGGTTGCATCGCTTTTAACAGTGAAACGATTGACTGTGGGACTTAATTGAACTGATTTTGGACTTTGATATTATAAATGTCATAAATGACACAATTGGACTCCAAGAAATAACATTCTTCTTAATTTGACATGATTGCTGGAACTCAATGATTACACTGGGCGCTGTTGTAGCGCTTTATTTAAAAATTTAGATAAATAAGTCATTGTTTACTGTGGGACCAATCCTAGCCGTTAGCGCGCGCTGACGAAGTAGAGACAGTTTCAAAAACTACATTTCATTGAATTTCTAACGGTATCAGTCCGTTTGAGTTACAACGGTTGCATCACATATTCGTACCAACATGTATTTAGCGATATCTTTCTCATATTACTAGGTTGCGTCGCTTTTAACAGTGAAACGATTGACTGTGGGACTTAATTGAACTGATTTTGGACTTTGACCTTATAAATGTGATAAATGAGACAATTGGACTCCAAGAAATAACATTCTTCTTAATTTGACATGATTGCTGGAACTCAGCGATTACACTGGGCGCTGTGGTAGCGCTTTATTTAAAAATTTAGATAAAAAAGTCATTTTTTGCTGTGGGACCAATCCTAGCCGTTAGCGCTCGCTGAAGAAATAGAGACAGTTTCAAAAACTACATTTCATTGACTTTCTAACGGTATCAGTCCGTTTGAGTTACAACGGTTGCGTCACATATTCGTACCAACATGTGTTTAGCGATATTTTTTTGATATTACTAGGTTGCATCGCTTTTAACAGTGAAACGATTGACTGTGGGACTTAATTGAACTGATTTTGGACTTTGACCTTATGAATATGATAAATGAGACAATTGTACTGCAAGAAATAACATTCTTCTTAATTTGACATGATTGCTTGAACTCAGCAGTTACACTGGGCGCTGTGGCAGCGCTTTATTTAAAAATTTAGATAAATAAGTCATTTTGTACTGTGGGACCAATCCTAGCCGTTAGAGCGCGCTGAAGAAATAGAGACAATTTCAAAAACTACATTTCATTGACTTTCTAACGGTATCAGTCCGTTTGAGTTACAACGGTTGCGTCACATATTCCTACCAATATGTATTTAGCTATATTTTTCTGATATTACTAGGTTGCATCGCTTTTAACAGTGAAACGATTGACTGTGGGGCTTAATTGAACTGATTTTGGACTTTGACCTTATAAATGTGATAAATGAGACAATTGTACTCCAAGAAATAACATTCTTCTTAATTTGACATGATTGCTTGAACTCAGCAGTTACACTGGGCGCTGTGGCAGCGCTTTATTGAAAATTTTAGATAAATAAGTCATTTTGTACTGTGGGACCAATCCTAGCCGTTAGCGCGCGCTGAAGAAATAGAGACATTTTTAAAAACTACTCGTCGATATTAAGGCCGGGTCTGGAAATTACACGTTTTTCAGCTTATGAAAAATTGGGAACTTTATGTTTAATTAACTCGACCATTTTACGACGAAAAAATATAACTCGTTCATATTTTGGTCAGCAAAGCCTCCTCTTTTCAAAAATGATAACCTCGGTTGTCAGATTCCTTCTCGTATGACCACAGGGAGCTCCAGAAGTAGGGGTACCAAAAATAGCATGTTTTCGAAAACCGCTGAAGTTTTGTCGAGTCACTGGGGAAAAAAACACATAAATTGGTAAGTTAACATGACAATCTTACAAAATCGTACGTGACATAAGTCCCAACTTCAATATAAAGCAGTAAAAATTGCCAATCTTTCCCATATTTTGTGCCAACTTTGGCAACTTGTCATTCATTTTGTACAATTTATTGCTATTCGTTAATTTTTGCACTTATGCCTTGAACAAAACCCATTCTGCATTATCTAAGCTACACTTTCTACTACATTTTTACAACTGGTGTGCAATATTCAGCCAGCGGCAGAAGCATTTCAATGCACTACCTTTAAAAATCCCTGAACTTCGCCGCCATTGTTTGGTCCGTCATTTTTAAGACCTAGCTAATGACAATCTCGTCCCTGGGGCCGGTTTACTTTTTTGACAATCTTGGAAGAAGCCCTGGGGAAGAGGTTGATCACGTAAACAAGCAAACTGCAACTTTGCAGAAGCCATCATAAAATGAAGTCTTTTGCCTCCTCCTCCTCTCTTCCCCTAGCTAGCTTTCTCTTTTCTCTTTCAATATGGTTAGCAATAATATTATAAGTTTTAATTTCTAATGCTTAGCTAGCCAGATATGTTTTGCAATTTGTATGCTTCCTTTTGTGTTTGTTTGCTTCCTAATGTGTTTTTGGTAGCTATAGCTAGCTACACATAAAAAATGTTTGTGTCCTGTGTGTGAAATAAAACTTTTTTTTTTTTGGACGTTCAATCGCAAAAATTAATATCGCAAAAATTTGTTCCGCATTAATTTATAATTTATACGCTTAAGGTAAAAAGGACCTCGCCTACCTAGTGCCTGGATCTTTTTGCCTGCCACACAAAAGGGCGGCATCGAATTCGAAATCGAGCAATGTGATTGGTTAGAACTTACGTCATAGCGGGCAATATTCCACGGCATTGCCCGCTACCATAGCAACAGTGTTTATAGTTTAAATACGGTAGCATTAAATGTAAATAAACACGGAAAAAAGTAAACAAATCGTGAAACAGAAGTGAAACTTACTTTTATCTTTTAGTTTGTAGCTACGATAAAATCCTGTAATGTTTACACGATATTCGATTTAAAAAAATATATTTTTAGTTCGAATGTACGTTCCATGGGAATAGTGTCTATAAAGATATGGTTTCTACATCCTGCTTATAATGTTATATTTTTTGTTGTAAAATGCAGTAACCGGATAATAATCCATATAATAACTGTTTATTTCGGGCAATACCTTAGAATATTGACCTCTGTCACGTATTGCCCTCGCAAGCTCTGGCAATTCTTTGACGTTGGTCAATATTCTCCGGTATTGCCCTCATAAACAGTTATTATAGGGTTAATATTTCCAATACATTAAACAGCATCATTTTAATTTTTAAGTGGATAGAAACATAACCTAATATATACATACTTAACCGTTTACTTTTCATCTTCTTGAATTTTAAATATTTTTTGCAATTTAAGTTATTTTTGCGATTGACCAACTTTTGTGGATTTTTTTTGCAGTTTGCTCTAAAATGTGTAGTTTAAGGAAAGGCATTTTTTAAACAAGGACAAACTTTCGCAATCTTTTATTTTGCATTTTACGTTAATTCCAGCTCTTTTTTAATTTTCCCTGTAAATTTAATACAAATTCACTTTAGACAAAGGATATAAGCAAAAATAGGTTATATACTATAATTCCTGCACAATATCTAAACTGAACTAATTCACAAAAGGAAATTTGTGCAAATTTTGTAAAGTTTCACAATTGGGTGAAAATTTGTTACGTAAACAGGCCATTTATATATATACATGTTTCACTTTGATCGAGTTGTTGATTCTATTTTGTATTTGAACAAATTATTTGTGGAGGAAATTTTTGTGGAACTTATTTTTGCATATAAGTGGTCTCAAAATTCTTTATTTTAGCGGATGACTACATTTTCCCATGAAATTTGCAGAATAAATTTTGCCTAAGCTTTCAGAAATAGGTATTTTCAAATAAGCAACAAATAACTCAATGGGAAGTTTTAATTTCTATTCTCATATCCACTTCTTTTCTACACCTAGCCCTCCTTACCCATCATTAAACAAATATAACTATCATGTTAGGTTTTATTGTTTATTTACTAAACGAAGTGTGATTTTATTGTTCATTTACTGAAAGAAGTGTGTTTTGACAGCTGCTGATTTATCATGCAGAACAGGTGCAAGCCCTGTCACTTCTGTGGGCAATAAATTCCATACATTTACTATTTTTCTTACAGTCATAATCTCATCTATTTTTTTCAAACCGTTTAGATATTAATCTCCGGAGGTGAGAGTAAAATCTTAAAATATGGGTCCTATTATCCCGTGGACTATATCTAAGTACATATATACTTGTTGGAAGCCCTTAACCTGATCTTGGCTATTTGCTTAAAATAAAAAAAACACAAATGTTATTGTGTTGCTATGGTTCCGGCGTCAATAATGAAAAAAAGGACGATACAAAGTAGCATCCAACCAATTAGGTTTGGAAAAGACAATTGCGCAGTCCCCTAATTTTCTTACGGGCCAATTGCGCCCATTCTCCAATTTTACCGCCAAAATCGAATCGAAAGCGCGCGACAAAATTTTTGAAGAGAAATCATTCATTCGTATCTGCGAACAGCACCAAACTCGGTTCCAGTTCAGCATTTGCAGTGTTTTATTTTAAATTGGTACAATATGGCATCATCTATTCTCGATCCATTAACTTGTGGTTTTATAAAAATTGGAGTATATCAAATTTTGACGGAGAGGCATGGTCTCAAGAAGTGCGATGGTGAAACAAAAAAGGTTTTTACGGGACGGGTGTTGAAACATCAATTTAACAAGTTACTTGAAGTTCATTCTGATTTAAGAAGTATAAATTATGATACATTTAGAAGGTAAAAATCATATATTTAAAAAAATTTATATCAATCTTTTCATAAATCAAAAGTGGGGATGACTATTTTCCCAGGCTGCTGAATATCGTTTTTTTTCTTTCTAAGGTGCTTCCCTAAAATTATTGACAACATCCGTGCATTAGCAAAGACAGACCACCAATCAATAAATAAACTCGTTGAATGTTTCGGGAATGAAAAATGGAAGAGATTGTCGACAGACAAGAAGATAATACACCAGTTTGGAAATTGTCCTGGATGCCAAAACAATGCGATATGGAAAGAGAACTTGGATTTGTTTCCCGTACGCAAACTTAGCTTGAAAAAAAAAGCTGACATAGCAGGATTGTACAAAGAAAGAAATTTGAAGGTACGTTAATTAAAAATACCAGATGACCTCCTGTATTCCACTGATCTTTAATAACAAACTCGTTCCCAGCTTTATGTCTATTTTCATTCGGCATAATCAAAATGAGAAAAAGAGAAGTTGCGTTCATAATAATCAATAAAGCCGGAAATCAGAGTTACAAGTTACGACCAGAAGTCCGAAAGTAAAAATATACGTTTGGTGTTCATTTTGGATACGCATGTAAAAAATCACGGGACATCTTTCACTCTTATAAAATTGTTCTATGAAATGGCTAAGTTGTATCAATTAATCTTAAAAATATTTTTAGGCGCAGACCAAGGCAACTCTTCAAAAATTAGACGATGAATTCAAAGCAAATCATAATCTTTCCTTCACGTCACACTTTAAGACAATGGTGATAAAGAATGAGAAGAAAGAGAAGAACGAGCTGGTCAATGCTGTAAAACTTGACATTGAAAATCAGTGGAGCGAAACAGTAGTAGAAAGGTATGTATGGAGGCAGAGGTACTAAAATGAACAAACAAAATTTTCATATACAAAAATTGTCACTATCTTTGTCACCACGGTTGCAAGATTATTTATTATTTTACATTCGCGATGATTATTCGAGATTAAGCGTGTTTTCGTCTTGTAATCTCTCCTAAAAAAGATAGAATCATATTAAATCATCATATTATTCATTTTTTAGAACATTTGGTGTAACCGTTTCTTTACGTAACCGAAACAAATTGCGACTGCGAGCTGGTTTTGAGAGTAAGCAGAATGCAATACGAAGAACTTCAGACGAGTTAGAAAAAATAAGAGCTGTAAGTGCAACAGCTGCAATTCAATCACCAAATGATAACTTACACTTATACTAAAATCCATGTTATTTAATGATCGCAGCTTGTCATCTGTTTTGAACATACTTCTAGGGTATGAAAAGACCACATTCACATACTGGTGATCTCCAGCAGTACACATGGGAGCAACAAGATTGTATAACTGAAATTAACAAATATCCAGATGAATTTAAAATAAATTTCACTGATTTGGCAAGACGGTACAATTTGAAAAGCAAAAATGGTATGTTAAGAACATTTTAGTGTTCTTTTAAAAAAACGTGTACTTAGGCTTAAATGATTATATATATTTTTCAGGTATTACACCTGCCAATGCTGGGCAGATAATGAAAGAACTGCTGACGTTATGTGGTTGCAACATTAACAGATTCCGCTGCTGTGTTACTGCTAATGATATTAATGATAGTTTCACAAGAATTAGAAGGAAAAAACGAAGGTATATCTACTTACTAATTGTTTTCTTTTTAACCAAACCTCGTCCCAACTTTGCTAATATTTATGTACAACATTCTCTTCAGGTTGAACGTTCCAAACTTCAAAGATCTGTCGATACCCGTAGAAGTTACGAATCAACAAGTAACTGAAAAATTAAAAGAAAAAATTGCCAGTGGAGATTACAACTTAGGTCACCTCATTGTGCCTCAAAAGTTTAAAAAAGTTGTACTTCGAAACAATAAAGTTGTTGAAGAAACTGTAGAAATCTTGGGTAGAAAAATGGAACTGTCAGATATCAGACGTGACATGCTAAGAAAGCATAGGCAATATATGAGGCTTCACACTGATGAACAATTGTACGGAATGGAAATAGAAGAACTAATTAATTTTCTAAAAAGTGTAAATGAGTTTGACAAGCTGGTCAGTCATGAAGACATTATTAAAAAGGTTCAGGAGATAGAAAGAACAAGGCACTTGATGTGTTGGCATGATGGTTCATCTCTTGCCAGTCATAGTCACCTTCTAATGTTAGTTTCATGCATGTATGACCCAGCAGTGTTTTATACAGATGAGGAATACATGAAAAAGACTAACAAAAAGGTCAACATTCAAGCTACAGTAGAGAAGCCAGAGTTTTACCTGTTAGCTAGATGTCCTTCAAATGACCAGCAGCTGCTATACAGTAGTGATCGATTCAACATCACTGATGTTATGAGAATTTTCAAGGGTGATAGTCCAGCTGCAGCTTTTGAAGCAGGGCAACAAAAGGGCGGAAATTTTTACTGTCACTCTTGTGGAATTCATGCTGATTGTGCAAGCAGTATGGTCCATTCATACAATTTGGATCATTTATCACTGCATGATAGAATGGCTCAGGTGAAGATGACAATACGTGCCACTGATGCACTCCATGATGGCAAGGTGAAAGTTTTCCAGAACTTAAAAAAGATCAACTAATTCATGAGCTTCACCAAAGAAAAATACAATTTTCGTGCTCCACAACACTTAAAGAGCTACAATCCCTTTTACTTGAAAGTGTCCATGGTATACAACGATTACCAGCATTAATGTTTGAGAACATTAACAATACACTGGAGGAAGTGAACCTTGGAAAATACGAAGTATTAAACAATGAACCATTACACGACATATCCAATTACATAAAAAACATATACAATGAACTTCCACACCACATTGATAAAAAGCAAGTGCTAATTAAAATTATTGATAGTTCGTTCAACAACAAAGAGGCTAAAAATTCTAGTGACTATAGAAGAAGCTTATTGATAGCCACAAATTGGGCTATAAAAAATTTGGAAGATACTTTTGCTGTGAAAATGTTGACAACTCTATGTGAAATACAGGAAATTTTATACCTTCCTGATAAAGAACGAAGCACTCCAGTCATATTGAGATTGATTAATGCAACACATATTCACTCAATGCTGACTAAAATCTATATAAAGGGTAGCTTGAAGTCATTGACATCACGGAAATTCTTCGGTGTTTACTACCACTCCTTAATGCGTCATTCCTGTACTCAATTACGATTGATCTCTGGGCGTACAGCTAATACTGAGAAGGAGGAAGCCATGTTCAATCCATTGAAAACCTTCACTAAGTTAACATCTAACAATCATGGTGATAACATTATAGCCAATGCGATAATTCGATTGCAAGCAGCAGAAAAGTTAAATGAGGGTATTGAGCTGGAAGAAAGAGAAGAAAAAGAATTCAAGGAATTGTACAAACCAATTAGTAATGCAATGACAGGTATTAATTTTGATTCAGTGCCTTGGAAAACATTTTGCAAAAATGTAACCTATATAATTCATATCTTATAATAATACGGAGCTTCTGTCTGTCTGTCCGTGACTTTTACAAAGACGATTATATTCCTTACAATTTTCTTTAACAAATTCTATAAAGCATCGCCTATAATTTTGTTCTGTAATTTACCAAACTTTGACGTTAAAACAATTTTAACGCTTCTTTTTCATTTTTATCCTGCCTCCTCAGTGGATTTTTCCACGGGCCTTATCGACTAGTATCTATAATTTATAATTAAACAAATATTGGACAAATTTGATGTAAAAATTAGGAAATTTAGTTATTCTTAAGGACAAATTAAGATTTTCTTGCTAATATTGAATTAAAATTTATGTACCTATTGTCATTTTTTAGGCACACTGATCCCATTTGACTGGATAAAAGAATACCCAAGAAATCACGAAACATATCTTAAACGTATCGCTGACTTCATTTTGGACAGTCACAATTGGTGGGAAGAAACACCAACAGGTATTTTCATAAAAAATGAAGAAAAATTACCATTAGACAGCACATTGAAGTTGCATCATTTCCGATCGTGGACATTGAATCAGGAAGAGGATTACCTGAAAAAGTAATGTATATATCTTAAAATACACCTTAATTACCACATATATCTAAGGGTAAATTATATCTTTGTCTACCTAGTTACAAAAAGTTTTACAGTTCACAAATTTGAATTTAAAAATACACCTTTAATACTTAAATTTTCAAATTTACAATATTTTGTAATTTTAATTTTTTTCCAGGTTATGGGTTGATTGCTTAAAAAATACTGAAATTATCCCAGCCTACAAAGTAACTAAAGAAAACACCACGGTGTTCTTGGATAATTTAAAACATTTCGAATACAGTATGAATGAAAAGAAGGAATTCATGTCAACCAGTATCTCAGTATCACCTGTTACCAATTTCGAGGCACCTACTACACCATTGTTTCCACCCGTTGTACCTTCGACACCATGTTCGAAAAAATTTGCACCTGTAACATCGACACCTATTTCAAATAAAGCTATTTTTCCTACTATACTCCCACATTTCGCTCTCAATAATACAGTAGATAAGGGTGATTCTTTATTTAAAATTAAAAGAAAACCAATGAATGTTCCTCAAACTGAGAAAGAAATTGGTAACACAGCAAGAATGCTAAAATCAATACTTGGTGATATAGCTCTTGTTTACGAGTATGATCGATTGTGCAAACGTATGAAGTCTGGAAAAACAAAAGAATTGACAGAAAACTATAAATTGTGTGTGGCGGAAGTTGAAGTCAAAGTGAAAATTGCAGAAAGAACAAAAATGGAAGAATTAAAAGATCTAGAATTTACCGCTTTGCAAGATACCAAACACAGTGTAAAATTAGTCCCGGAAAAAGACGAAGAGACAAAAAAATACAAAGAAACAATAAAGGTCTTACGTTATTGTAAAGCTTTAAAAAAAGAACTTTTTTGATTTTACAATAAGGTTAAAGTCAAATTTGAACTGAAAGTGTTGTAAACAGAAGTTTTTATATTATAAAGTATACTTTAATAATAGTTTAATGTTAATGTTAATAGTTTTTAGTAAAACATTAACATTTGAAAATATAGGGAAAATGTTTTCGATAAACTGTAGTGATTTGGAAAAGTTGAGAAGTATTACAGATTTTGTAATTTAATTGATTTCACGTTGGCAAACTTGTTTAACGACTGAAATTTATATTTTGTTTTGCGATCACATGCTCCCATACATAAACAACAGTTAAATTAAGAAAGAAAATGAGAAAAAACTTTTGTTAAAAAGGCTGTATTATAAACTTTTAAGCTAGTTAAATGGGAATGTAGTTTAGATTAGTTTAAGTTTCTACAGTTATTAGTTATTTTATACAATTATGGTTATCATATACGATTATCGTTATATAAATATTTAAAATATTTTCTAAATTTAATTTAGTTCCTAAATGTATTTATGGATATTTTGACTAAAGAAGTATCTCAATTTGATATATATATATATACATAAAAACACATTGCTATGTGGCTTACAGAGTTATTCAATATATAATTTTTTAGTGTTCGAAAGACAAAAATTTTATAATTTTTTTAACATTAGCTACCTTTGGTAAGCAGTGTTAGTTAGTATAGCTAGAGATTTTGGTTTTGGTAGAGTATGAGTTAGAAAAAACAAGAAAAAACAAGAATATTTTTGTGAAAAGAGTTCGAATAACAACATAAAAATTCTTAGATAAACTCTTCTATTTTTAACCAATCTTGGTGGGGCAGGAGTGGAGTATAGCTAGCTAGAGCGGCTAGAAATCTCCAAAAGTTTATTATATTATGAATATAATTTTGTTCCTGACAATATAGCACAGTATTGGAGTGAAAAAAAACTTACACTTGTTAGCCTTCTTTCTTCTAACAATTCCTTCTCCAACCAAACTTGACACAAATCAGGACAAGTAAAGAACCCAAATGAAATCAATGTAATAATGGTGGCGTGCCAAACTAATTTGTAATTAATTAAATCTACGGACCAGATAGCGCGTTAGAATATTACTCGCCAAAGCGGCAAATAAAATTAAGCGAGTTAAAATAACGAGGAGCCGCAAGAACGCGCCTTAACGTCGACGAGTACATTTCATTGACTTTCTAACGGTATCAATCCGTTTGAGTTACAACGGTTGCGTCACATATTCGTACCAACATGTATTTAGCTATATTTTTCTGATATTACTAGGTTGCATCGCTTTTAACAGTGAAAACGATTGACTGTGGGACTTAATTGAACTGATTTTGGACTTTGACCTTATAAATGTGATAAATGAGACAATTGAACTCCAGAAATAACATTCTTCTTAATTTGACATGATTGCTTGAACTCAGCAGTTACACTGGGCGCTGTGGCAGCGCTTTATTTAAAAATTTAGATAAATAAGTCATTTTGTACTGTGGGACCAATCCTAGCCGTTAGCGCGCTGAAGAAATAGAGACATTTTCAAAAACTACATTTCATTGACTTTCTAACGGTATCAGTCCGTTTGAGTTACAACGGTTGCGTCACATATTCGTACCAACATGTATTTAGCGATATTTTTCTGATATTACTAGGTTGCATCGCTTTTAACAGTGAAACGATTGACTGTGGGACTTAATTGAACTGATTTTGGACTTTGACCTGATAAATGTGATAAATGAGACAATTGAACTCCCAGAAATAACATTCTTCTTAATTTGACATGATTGCTTGAACTCAGTAGTTACACCTGGCGCTGTGGCAGCGCTTTATTTAAAAATTTAGATAAATAAGTCATTTTGTACTGTGGGACCAATCCTAGCCGTTAGCGTGCGCTGAAGAAATAGAGACAGTTTCAAAAACTACATTTCATTGACTTTCTAACGGTATCAATCCGTTTGAGTTACAACGGTTGCGACACATATTCCTACCAACATGTATTTAGCGAAATTTTTCTGATATTACTAGGTTGCATCGCTTTTAACAGTGAAACGATTGACTGTGGGACTTAATTGAACTGATTTTGGAGTTTGACCTTATAAATGTGATAAATGAGACAATTGGACACCAAGAAATAACATTCTTCTTAATTTGACATGATTGCTGGAACTCAATGATTACACTGGGCGCTGTTGTAGCGCTTTATTTAAAAATTTAGATAAATAAGTGATTGTTTACTGTGGGACCAATCCTAGCCGTTAGCGTGCGCTGACGAAGTAGAGACAGTTTCAAAAACTACATTTCATTGACTTTCTAACGGTATCTGTCCGTTTGAGTTACAACGGTTGCGTCACATATTCGTACCAATATGTATTTAGCTATAATTTTCTGATATTACTAGGTTGCATCGCTTTTAACAGTGAAACGATTGACTGTGGGACTTAATTGAACTGATTTTGGACTTTAACCTGATAAATGTGATAAATGAGACAATTGAACTCCAAGAAATAACATTCTTCTTAATTTGACATGATTGCTTGAACTCAGCAATTACACCTAGCGCTGTGGCAGCGCTTTATTTAAAAATTTATATAAATAAGTCATTTTGTACTGTGGGACCAATCCTAGCCGTTAGCGCGCGCTGAAGAAATAGAGACAGTTTCAAAAACTACATTTCATTGACTTTCTAACGGTATCAATCCGTTTGAGTTACAACGGTTGCGTCACATATTCCTACCAACATGTATTTATCGAAATTTTTCTGATATTACTAGGTAGCATCGCTTTTAACAGTGAAACGATTGACTGTAGGACTTAATTGAACTGATTTTGGACTTTGACCTTATAAATGTGATAAATGAGACAATTGAACTCCAAGAAATAACATTCTTCTTAATTTGACATGATTGCTTGAACTCAGCAGTTACACTGGGCGCTGTGGCAGCGGTTTACTTAAAAATTTAGATAAATAAGTCATTTTGTACTGTGGGACCAATCCTAGCCGTTAGCGCGCGCTGAAGAAATAGAGACATTTTCAAAAACTACATTTCATTGCCTTTCTAGCGGTATCAATCTGTTTGAGTTACAACGGTTGCGTCACATATTCGTACCAACATGTATTTAGCGATATTTTTCTGATATTACTAGGTTGCATCGATTTTAACAGTGAAACGATTGACTGTGGGACTTAATTGAACTGATTTTGGACTTTGACCTGATAAATGTGATAAATGAGACAATTGAACTCCAAGAAATAACATTCTTCTTAATTTGACATGATTGCTTGAACTCAGCAGTTACACTGGGCGCTGTGGCAGCGCTTTATTTAAAAATTTAGATAAATAAGTCATTTTGTACTGTGGGACCAATCCTAGCCGTTAGAGCGCGCTGAAGAAATAGAGACATTTTCAAAAACTACATTTCATTGACTTTCTAACGGTATCAGTCCGTTTGAGTTACAACGGTTGCGTCACATATTCGTACCAACATGTATTTAGCGATATTTTTCTGATATTACTAGGTTGCATCGCTTTTAACAGTGAAACGATTGACTGCGGGACTTAATTGAACTGATTTTGGACTTTGACCTGATAAATGTGATAAATGAGACAATTGAACTCCCAGAAATAACATTCTTCTTAATTTGACATGATTGCTTGAACTCAGTAGTTACACCTGGCGCTGTGGCAGCGCTTTATTTAAAAATTTAGATAAATAAGTCATTTTGTACTGTGGGACCAATCCTAGCCGTTAGCGTGCGCTGAAGAAATAGAGACAGTTTCAAAAACTACATTTCATTGACTTTCTAACGGTATCAATCCGTTTGAGTTACAACGGTTGCGTCACATATTCCTACCAACATGTATTTAGCGAAATTTTTCTGATATTACTAGGTTGCATCGCTTTTAACAGTGAAACGATTGACTGTGGGACTTAATTGAACTGATTTTGGACTTTGACCTTATGAATATGATAAATGAGACAATTGTACTCCAAGAAATAACATTCTTCTTAATTTGACATGATTGCTGGAACTCAATGATTACACTGGGCGCTGTTGTAGCGCTTTATTTAAAAATTTAGATAAATAAGTCATTGTTTACTGTGGGACCAATCCTAGCCGTTAGCGCGCGCTGACGAAGTAGAGACAGTTTCAAAAACTACATTTCATTGACTTTCTAACGGTATCAGTCCGTTTGAGTTACAACGGTGGCGTCACATATTCGTATCAACATGTATTTAGCTATATTTTTCTGATATTACTAGGTTGCATCGCTTTTAACAGTGAAACGATTGACTGTGGGACTTAATTGAACTGATTTTGGACTTTGACCTTATGAATATGATAAATGAGACAATTGTACTCCAAGAAATAACATTCTTCTTAATTTGACATGATTGCTTGAACTCAGCAGTTACACTGGGCGCTGTGGCAGCGCTTTATTTAAAAATTTAGATAAATAAGTCATTTTGTACTGTGGGACCAATCCTAGCCGTTAGCGCGCGCTGAAGAAATAGAGACAGTTTCAAAAACTACATTTCATTGACTTTCTAACGGTATCAGTCCGTTTGAGTTACAACGGTTGCGTCACATATTCGTACCAATATGTATTTAGCTATATTTTTCTGATATTACTAGGTTGCATCGCTTTTAACAGTGAAACGATTGACTGTGGGACTTAATTGAACTGATTTTGGACTTTGACCTTATAAATGTGATAAATGAGACAATTGAACTCCAAGAAATAACATTCTTCTTAATTTGACATGATTGCTTGAACTCAGCAGTTACACCTAGCGCTGTGGCAGCGCTTTATTTAAAAATTTAGATAAATAAGTCATTTTGTACTGTGGGACCAATCCTAGCCGTTAGCGCGCGCTGAAGAAATAGAGACAGTTTCAAAAACTACATTTCATTGACTTTCTAACGGTATCAATCCGTTTGAGTTACAACGGTTGCGTCACATATTCCTACCAACATGTATTTAGCGAAATTTTTCTGATATTACTAGGTTGCATCGCTTTCAACAGTGAAACGATTGACTGTGGGACTTAATTGAACTGATTTTGGACTTTGACCTTATAAAATGTGATAAATGAGACAATTGTACTCCAAGAAATAACATTCTTCTTAATTTGACATGATTGCTTGAACTCAGCAGTTACATTGGGCGCTGTGGCAGCGCTTTATTTAAAAATTTAGATAAATAAGTCATTTTTTACTGTGGGACCAATCCTAGCTGTTAGCGCGCTGAAGAAATAGAGACAGTTTCAAAAACTACATTTCATTGACTTTCTAACGGTATCAGTCCGTTTGAGTTACAACGGTTGCGTCCACATATTCGTACCAACATGTATTTAGCTATATTTTTCTGATATTACTAGGTTGCATCGCTTTTAACAGTGAAACGATTGACTGTGGGACTTAATTGAACTGATTTTGGACTTTGACCTTATAAATGTGATAAATGAGACAATTGGACTCCAAGAAATAACATTCTTCTTAATTTGACATGATTGCTGGAACTCAGCGATTACACTGGGCGCTGTGGTAGCGCTTTATTTAAAAATTTAGATAAATAAGTCATTTTTTACTGTGGGACCAATCCTAGCCGTTAGCGCGCGCTGAAGAAATAGAGACAGTTTCAAAAACTACATTTCATTGACTTTCTAACGGTATCAATCCGTTTGAGTTACAACGGTTGCGTCACATATTCGTACCAACATGTATTTAGCTATATTTTTCTGATATTACTAGGTTGCAACGCTTTTTAACAGTGAAACGATTGACTGTGGGACTTAATTGAACTGATTTTGGACTTTGACCTTATAAATGTGATAAATGAGACAATTGAACTCCAAGAAATAACATTCTTCTTAATTTGACATGATTGCTTGAACTCAGCAGTTACACTGGGCGCTGTGGCAGCGCTTTATTTAAAAATTTAGATAAATAAGTCATTTTGTACTGTGGGACCAATCCTAGCCGTTAGCGCGCGCTGAAGAAATAGAGACATTTCAAAAACTACATTTCATTGACCTTTCTAGCGGTATCAATCCGTTTGAGTTACAAACGGTTGCGTCACATATTCGTACCAACATGTATTTAGCGATATTTTTCTGATATTACTAGGTTGCATCGCTTTTAACAGTGAAACGATTGACTGTGGGACTTAATTGAACTGATTTTGGACTTTGACCTTATAAATGTGATAAATGAGACAATTGTACTCCAAGAAATAACATTCTTCTTAATTTGACATGATTGCTTGAACTCAGCAGTTACACTGGGCGCTGTGGCAGCGCTTTATTTAAAAATTTAGATAAATAAGTCATTTTTTACTGTGGGACCAATCCTAGCCGTTAGCGCGCGCTGAAGAAATAGAGACAGTTTCAAAAACTACATTTCATTGACTTTCTAACGGTATCAATCCGTTTGAGTTACAACGGTTGCGTCACATATTCGTACCAACATGTATTTAGCGATATTTTTCTGATATTACTAGGTTGCATCGCTTTTAACAGTGAAACGATTGACTGTGGGACTTAATTGAACTGATTTTGGACTTTGACCTTATAAATGTGATAAATGAGACAATTGGACTCCAAGAAATAACATTCTTCTTTAATTTGACATGATTGCTGGAACTCAGCGATTACACTGGGCGCTGTGGTAGCGCTTTATTTAAAAATTTAGATAAATAAGTCATTTTTTACTGTGGGACCAATCCTAGCCGTTAGCGCGCGCTGAAGAAATAGAGACAGTTTCAAAAACTACATTTCATTGACTTTCTAACGGTATCAATCCGTTTGAGTTACAACGGTTGCGTCACATATTCGTACCAACATGTGTTTAGCTATATTTTTCTGATATTACTAGGTTGCATCGCTTTTAACAGTGAAACGATTGACTGTGGGACTTAATTGAACTGATTTTGGACTTTGACCTTATAAATGTGATAAATGAGACAATTGAACTCCAAGATATAACATTCTTCTTAATTTGAAATGATTGCTTGAACTCAGCAGTTACACTGGGCGCTGTGGCAGCGCTTTATTTAAAAATTTAGATAAATAAGTCATTTTGTACTGTGGGACCAATCCTAGCCGTTAGCGCGCGCTGAAGAAATAGAGACATTTTCAAAAACTACATTTCATTGCCCTTCTAGCGGTATCAATCCGTTTGAGTTACAACGGTTGCGTCACATATTCGTACCAACATGTATTTAGTGATATTTTTCTGATATTACTAGGTTGCATCGCTTTTAACAGTGACACGATTGACTGTGGGACTTAATTGAACTGATTTTGGACTTTGACCTTATAAATGTGATAAATGAGAAAATTGTACTCCAAGAAATAACATTCTTCTTAATTTGACATGATTGCTTGAACTCAGCAGTTACACTGGGCGCTGTGGCAGCGCTTTATTTAAAAATTTAGATAAATAAGTCATTTTTTACTGTGGGACCAATCCTAGCCGTTAGCGCGCGCTGAAGAAATAGAGACAGTTTCAAAAACTGCATTTCATTGATTTTCTAACGGGATCAGTCCGTTTGAGTTATAACGGTTGCGTCACATATTCGTACCAATATGTATTTAGCTATATTTTTCTGATATTACTAGGTTGCATCGCTTTTAACAGTGAAACGATTGACTGTGGGACTTAATTGAACTGATTTTGGACTTTGACCTTATAAATGTGATAAATGAGACAATTGAACTCCAAGAAATAACATTCTTCTTAATTTGACATGATTGCTTGAACTCAGCAGATTACACTGGCGCTGTGGTAGCGCTTTATTTAAAAAATTTAGATAAATAAGTCATTTTTTACTGTGGGACCAATCCTAGCCGTTAGCGCGCGCTGAAGAAATAGAGACAGTTTCAAAAACTACATTTCATTGACTTTCTAACGGTATCAATCCGTTTGAGTTACAACGGTTGCGTCACATATTCGTACCAACATGTATTTAGCGATATTTTTCTGATATTACTAGGTTGCATCGCTTTTAACAGTGAAACGATTGACTGTGGGACTTAATTGAACTGATTTTGGACTTTGACCTTATAAATGTGATAAATGAGACAATTGTACTCCAACAAATAACATTCTTCTTAATTTGACATGATTGCTTGAACTCAGCAGTTACACTGGGCGCTGTGGTAGCGCTTTATTTAAAAATTTAGATAAATAAGTCATTTTTTACTGTGGGACCAATCCTAGCCGTTAGCGCGCGCTGAAGAAATAGAGACAGTTTCAAAAACTACATTTTATTGACTTTCTAACGGTATCAATCCGTTTGAGTTACAACGGTTGCGTCACATATTCGTACCAACATGTATTAGCGATATTTTTCTGATATTACTAGGTTGCATCGCTTTTAACAGTGAAACGATTGACTGTGGGACTTAATTGAACTGATTTTGGACTTTGACCTTATAAATGTGATAAATGAGACAATTGGACTCCAAGAAATAACATTCTTCTTAATTTGACATGATTGCTTGGAACTCAGCGATTACACTGGGCGCTGTGGTAGCGCTTTATTTAAAATTTAGATAAATAAGTCATTTTTTACTGTGGGACCAATCCTAGCCGTTAGCGCGCGCTGAAGAAATAGAGACAGTTTCAAAAACTACATTTCATTGACTTTTCTAACGGTATCAATCCGTTTGAGTTACAACGGTTGCGTCACATATTCGTACCAACATGTATTTAGCGATATTTTTCTGATATTACTAGGTTTGCAATCGCTTTTAACAGTGAAACGATTGACTGTGGGACCTTAATTGAACTGATTTTGGACTTTGACCTGATAAATGTGATAAATGAGACAATTTGAACTCCAAGAAATAACATTCTTCTTAATTTTGACATGATTGCTTGAACTCAGCAGTTACACTGAGCGCTGTGGCAGCGCTTATTAAAAATTTAGATAAATAAGTCATTTTTTACTGTGGGACCAATCCTAGCCGTTAGCGCGCGCTGAAGAATAGAGACAGTTTTCAAAAAATACATTTCATTGACTTCTAACGGTATCAATCCGTTTGAGTTACAACGGTTGCGTCACATATTCGTACAAATGTATTTAGCGATATTTCTTTCTGATATTACTGAGTTGCATCGCTTTTAACAGTGAAACGATTGAACTGTGGGGGACTTAATTGAACTGATTTTGGACTTTGACCTTATAAATTGATAAATGAGACAAATTGTACTCCAAGAAATAACATTCTTCTTAATGACAATGATGCTGAACTCAGCAGTTACACTGGCGCTGTGGCAGCGCTTTATTTAAAAATTTAGAATAAATAAAGTCATTTTTTACTGTGGGACCAATCCTAGCCGTTAGCGCGCGCTGAAGAAATAGAGACAGTTTCAAAAACTACATTTCATTGACTTTCTAACGGTATCAGTCCGTTTGAGTTACAACGGTTGCGTCACATATTCGTACCAATATGTATTTAGCTATATTTTTCTGATATTACTAGGTTGCATCGCTTTTAACAGTGAAACGATTGACTGTGGGACTTAATTGAACTGATTTTGGACTTTGACCTTATAAAATGTGATAAATGAGACAATTGGAACTCCAAGAAATAACAATTCTTCTTAATTTGACATGATTGCTTGGAACTCAGCAGTTACACCTGGCGCTGTGGTAGCGCTTTATTTAAAATTTAGATAAATAAGTCATTTTTACTGTGGACCAATTCCTAGCCGTTAGCGCGCGCTGAAGAAATAGAGACAGTTTCAAAAACTACATTTCATTGAATTTCTCCAACGGTAATCAATCCGTTTGAGTTACCGGTTGCGTACACATATCCTACCAACATGTATTTACGCGAAATTTTCTGAATATACTAGGTTGCATCGTTTTAACTATGAAACGATTGACTGTGGGACTTAATTGAAACTGATTTTGGATTTGATTAGACCTAAAATGTGATAAATTGAGACAATGTGACTACCAAGAAAAACATTCTTCTTATATTTGACATGATTGCTTGAACTCAGAGTCATTACATGGGCGCTGTGGCAGCGCTTTATTTAAAAATTTAGAATAAATAAAGTATTTTTACTGTGGACGCAATCCTAGCAGTAGCGTGCGCCTGAGAAGTAGAGACAGTTTCAAAAACTACATTCATTGACTTTCTAATGGTATCCTGTCGCGTTTGAGTTACAACGGTTTGCCGCACATATCGTACCAAAATATGTAATTTAGCTATATAATTTTCTGATCATTACTTAGGTGCATCGCTTTTAACAGTTGAAACGATTGACTGTGGAGACTTAATTGAACTGATTTTGGACTTTGACCTATAATAAATGTGATAAATGAGACAATTGACTCCAAGCAAAATAACATTCTTCTTAATTTGACATGAATTGCTGGAAACTCAAGCGATTAACACTGGGCGCTGTGGTAGCGCTTTTATTTAAAAATTTAGATAAATAAGTCAATTTTTTACTGTGGGACCAATCCTAGCCGTTAGCGCGCCTGAAGAAATAGAGACAGTTTTCAAAAACTACATTTCATATGACTTTCTAACGTATTCAGTCCGTTTGAGTTACAACGGTTGCGTCACATATTCGTACCCATCATGTATTTAGGAATAATTTTTTCTGATATTACTAGGTTGCATCGCTTTAACAGTGAAACGATTGACTGTGGGACTTAATTGAACTGATTTTGGACTTTGACCTATAAATGTGATAAATGAGACAATTGAACTCCAAGAAATAACATTCTTCTTAATTTGACATGATCTTGAACTCCAGCAGTTACACTGGCGCTGGTGGCAGCGCGTTTATTTAAAAATTTAGATAAATAAGTCATTTTGGTACTGTGGGAACCAATCCTAGCCGTTGCCGCGCACGCTGAAGAAATAGAAGACATTTTCAAAAAACTACATATTCATTGCCTTCTAAGCGGTAATCAATCCGTTTGAGTTACAACGGTTTCGCGTCCACATATTCGTAACCAACATGTATTTAGCGAAATATTTTCTGAATATTACTAGTTGCATCGCATTTTAACAGTGAAACGATTGACTGTGGGACTTAATTGAACTGATTTTGGACTTTGACCTATAAATGTGATAATGAGAAAATTGAGCTCCAAGAAATAACAATTCTTCTTTAATGCATGAAATTGCTTGAACTCAAGCAGTTACCTGGGCGCTGTGGCGCGCTTTATTTAAAAATTAGGATAAATGAGTCATTTTTGTAACTGGTGGGACCAATCCTGCCCGTTAGAGCGCGCTGAACGAAGTAGAGACAGTTTCAAAAACTACATTTCATTGACTTTCTAACGGTATCAATCCGTTTTGAGTTACAAACGGTATGACGTCACATATTCGTACCAACATGTATTTAGCGATATTTTTCTGATATTACTAGGTTGCATCGCTTTTAACAGTGAAACGATTGACTGTGGGACTTAATTGAACTGAATTTTGGACTTTGACCTTATAAATGTGATAAATGAGACAATTGAACTCCAAGAATAACATTCTTCTTATTTGACATGATTGCTTGAAACTCAGCAGTTACAACTGGCGCTGTGGTAGCAGCTTTATTTAAAAATTTAGATAAATAAGTCATTTTGTACTGTGGGACCAATCCTAGCCGTTAGCGCGCGCTGAAGAATAGAGAACAGTTTTCAAAAACTACATTTCATTTGACTTTCTAACGGTATCAATCCGTTTGAGTTACAAACGGTTGCGTCACATATTCGTACCAACATGTATTTAGTGATATTTTTCTGATATTACTAGGTTGGCATCGCTTTTAACAGTGAAACGATTGACTGTGGGACTTAATTGAACTGATTTTGGACTTTGACCTTATAAATGTGATAAATTGAGACAATTGTACTCCAAGAAATAACATTCTTCTTAATTTGACATAGATTGCTTGAAGCTCAGCAGTTTACACTGGGCGCTGTGGCAGCGCTTTATTTAAAAATTTAGATAAATAAGTCATTTTTTACTGTGGGACCAATCCTAGCCGTTAGCGCGCGCTGAAGAAATAGAGACAGTTTCAAAAAACTACATTTCATTGACTTTCTAGCGGTATCAATCCGTTTGAGTTACAAACGGTTGCGTCACATATTCGTACGCAACATGTATTTAGCATATATTTTTCTGATATTACTAGGGTTGGCATCGCTTTTAACAGTGAAACGATTGACTGTGGGACTTAATTGAACTGATTTTGGACTTTGACCTTATAAATGTGATAAATGAGACAATTGAACTCCAAGAAATAACATTCTTCTTAATTTGAAATGATTGCTTGAACTCAGCAGTTACACTGGCGCTGTGGCAGCGCTTTATTTAAAAATTTAGATAAATAAGTCATTTTTACTGTGGGACCAATCCTAGCCGTTAAGCGCGCGCTGAAGAAATAGAGACAGTTTCAAAAACTGACATTTCATTGACTTTCTAACGGTATCAGTCCGTTTGAGTTACAACGGTTGCGTCACATATTCGTACCAACATGTATTTAGCGTATATTTTTCTGATCATTACTAGGTGCAATCGCTTTTAACAGTGAAACGATTGACATGTGGGACTTAATATGAACTGATTTTGGAGTTTTAACTTATAAATGTGATAAAAATGAGACAATATGAACTCCCAAAAATAACATCTTCTTAATTGAACATGATTGTCCTTGAACTCAGCAGTTACACTGGCGCGTGGCAGGCGTTTTAATTTAAAAATTTTAGATAAATAGAGTCATTTTGTACTGGTGGGACCAATCCTAGCGCGTTAAGCGCGCTGAAGAAAATAGAGACAATTTCAAAAAATACATTTCATTGACTTTCTACGGTATCAAATCCGTTTTGAGTTAACAACGGTTGCGTCACAATATCCGTACCAACCATGTATTGTAGCGATATTTTTCTGATATACTAGGTTTGCATTCGATTTTAAAGCAGTGAAAACCGATGACTGTGGACTTAATTGAACTGATTTTGGACTTTGACGCTTAAATAAATGTGATAAAAGAACAATTGTACTCCAACAAAAACATTCTTCTTAATTTGAAATGATTGCTTGAACTCACAGTTAACAATGGGCGTCTGTGGCCAGCGCCTTTTATTTATAAAATTTAGATAAAAAGTCATTTTTTACTGTGGGACCATCCTAGCCGTTAGCGCGCGCTGAAGAATTAGAGACATCGCTTCAAACTACATTTTCATTGACTTTCTAAGTATCAGTCGTTGAGTTACAACGGTTGCGCCACATATTCGTACCAATATGTATTTAGCTATATTTTTCTGATATTACTAGGTGCCATCGCTTTTAACAGTGAAAACGATTGACTGTTGGGAACCTTAATTGAACTGATTTGGACTTTGACCTATAAATGTGATAATGAAGACATTGAACTCAAAAATAATTCTTTACTTAATTTGAATATTGTCGAACTCAGCGATTACATCTAGCGCTGTGGCTAGCGCCTTATTTAAATAATTAGATAAATAAGTCATTTTTTACTGAGTGGACACAATCCTAGCCGTTAGCGCGCCTGAAGAAGTAGAGACAGTTTTCAAAAACCTAACTTCATTGACTTTCTAAACGGTACAATCCGTTTGAGTTAACAAAGGTTGCGTCACATATTCCTACCAACATGTGTTTAGCGATATTTTTCTGAATATTAACTAGGTTTGCAATCGCTTTTTAACATGAAAGATTGCACTGTGGGGCTTA